>JAOXNO010000024.1:118011126-118029452 GCA_028565335.1 Limnodromus scolopaceus
GTGATGATGCTCCTTGTTTGTTGTGTGGGTGTCTATTTTTGTCAGTTAGGTTGACGGTTGGACAAGATGATCTTTAATGTCCCTTCCAACCTAGAAGATTCTGTGATTCTGTGATTCTGTGAAAAGTCCCAAGGCTCATTTCAATACCAACAAAACCACCACCTTGCTGTGGTTTTCACTCCACCAGCTTTTGGACACAATTTATACATTTCTCTCGCCAATGCATCATAAACTTCTCCAGTGAAAGACTGAACTAGAAGCACCAGTGTGTGAGCACAAGAAGTAACAGAATTAGCACTGACAGATATAAACCAGTGAAAATTTTTAGGTAACACAGCATATCTCTTTCTGTCCTGGTAGATATTATCCTGATACACACAAGAGGACAATGGTCATTTTAAATCCAAACTACAGAAAGGTGATGAAAGAACATTTTGCCATTTATGGGTAAGATAAAGCTACTTAAAGGCTATTTAAACTGTCACAACTTCTATATATCATTGTAATCAAGGTATTTTGTGCATTTCACAATATAAGGAATAAGGTGGGCTACCTTGCCAACAAGGAGAAATCAAGATGTATATACAGTTAATGAAGAAATAGACCTCAATGCCAGAGGCTTCACTGAAAGAAAAGCCATAGGGGATGCCATTTGTGCTCGCATTGGTGAGCTGCTCATGAGTGTTCCTGGGCTGAATAATGAACCTCCTCGGTGCATTGGGGCTGGTTTATGGTTCATGGAAGCAGTTGCTTTGTATTCAAACATAGTATTTTATGCAAGCTTTAAAAGAGAGAGATCCTTTTCTCTTCACCTTTATTGAAACCTCTTGGTATTAAAAATGTAGGCATATCACATGCCCTAATTTGGTGAAGCTATGTGCTAATGTAAGATATAAAATAAAACCTTGCTGCTCATAATAATTACATAAATTGTTAGTGTACTAGTTTTCTTTCCAGCACAGTAGGTCTGAGGCACTGGGAATGTGGGGATGCTGGAGACCCATGGAGACCCACAGAGGGGCAATTGCCTCGCTGGAAGCTCCTTTTGGGGGTTTCCTCTGTGGCTCACGACCTTAAAATGAGTCCCCATGAAATTCTGTATCTCAATCCCTCTTCCCACAGTCATGTCAGAGTTACCCTGAAAGCCACATTTTCTCATTCATTATCTTAATTCTCCTCTGGAAGTCATCCTCCTTCCTTCCCTTCTCTGACTCACACACCCAGACTGCCTGGGGATTCATTTTCATCCCACCATTTTCTAGCTTTCTTTCTCCTTCATCACCTTATCTCCAATTCTGTGTGCTGTCACTGCCAGACTGGCCTCCTCACTGTCAGCCGGACTTTTGGTGAGTATAGTATTTGCCCTTGTTCTTGAAAGAGGAAGAATTAACACATCTTTTAAATTAATGCACTTAGCCTTAGTCCATAGGGCCAAACAGAAAGCATACTCATTTTTAGTGTACTGAAAAATACTTATTCATAATTTTTTTATTTTGTCATTGAACTTCAGGCCACTAGAAACTCTTCTAACAGAAACAGCTCAGAAAAATAAGTGGCAATCTAGTTTTATCTTTCAACCAATAAGGCACTTCTGATAGATGAGCCATCTGTATTTTCATAGATGAGGAACCTCACCTACATAAGCTGGCCTTGCTCAGAGCATGAGGTTGGACCACAGACCTCCAGAGGACTCTTCCAACCTACGTTATTATATTATTATACAACACAGTGCAAATCTTCGCTTTTTAGTTTTCATTGCAAAAACTACAGCATTTCTCTGCTACAGAATGAGGTTTTCTCTACTTAACTCCCATTTTGATTAGCACAATCTATAGAGAAGGAGGGAGGAGAGGATGAATGAGGAAGAAAGTCTGTGCATTTGCATTGAACCTTACACAGTTTTGAGGGTACCAAAATAAAATAAAAAATTAAGGCAACTGAAAATCTTTCTGTGTCTTTCTCAGTGTTCATCATTCTTCCACTCTAGGATCCTATATCTCAAGACATTTTGCATCCTCACAGACAGCTGTAACTTTGGGGCTGACAGACATTTTCACTGATATTAAATAATATAATTACAGCTGGGCAGGAATTGATGACATTCTTCAATGACAGTTGTTAGTATGCCTCACATTAAAAAGTTGCTGGAAACAATCAATCAATAGAATTTATTTTTGTTTTGGAAAAAAACCTGTAAATGTTTCAGAAGTATTAAAACATTTCGTTGGGTATTTTTGAAACAAATATACCATCAGCAAGCAAAACTCCAGCTTCATCTGAGAAAAAGATTTTTCACAACAGGAGTGGTTAAGCACAAGAACAAGGTGCCTAAAAACACGATGAGATCTACACCCTCAGAGATTTTCAGTTCTCAACTGGGCAAGGCGCCAACTCTGAAGGCAGCCATGCTCACAGCTATGACTTGAACTAGACAACTTCCAGAAGTCCCACCTAACCTAACTCCTTTTAGAATAGTATGAAATAACAGTATTTTAGTTCATTGGTGGTTTTTTCCAAATTTAAGCATGTTACCAACAATTTTAAATGGATAAAAATGAAACATTACAAAATTTTAAATATCTCAACATTTTTACTTCTTTTACCTTTTTGGTTTGGTTACAGGTATTTCTGAATGCTAAAAGACGTCACACAAAACAGCTACACCAGATTGAACTAAAGGTCAGTTCAGACCCTTACTCTCCCCCCGACAGAAAAGCACAGAAGCAGTGGGAGCACAGAAGCAGTGGAAGCACATATTGACAATTCCCAGGAATATTTGCCTGGTCTCTGGGGTCTCCTGGCCCAAAGGTGGCACTTGTATTCAGTATCCCTTTCATTCCATGATTTTGCCCAGACACTTTTGGAACCATCCACGCTTTCAGCTGATAGCTAAAACTGAGATTTACGTCTTCTGTCTTTTACAACTTCAAAGAAAATGTGTACAAGGTTGATTTTTACCAAAACTAAATAATAACTAAACAAAAAATAAAAACTTTATAAGGATATTTTTTGTTAGTACTAATTCAGTGGGTGGCTTAATATAAAGAGGTGTAAGATCATTTTCCCTCCAGCAGCTATGTCATTTACACTCTTCAAAAACCTATTCTAAAAACCTGCTGTTGGAATTTCTCTCATTAATCGAGCTAAATAAGTCCCTGAAAGCCTTTGGTTAAACAGACACAAGATTACATTAATTAATCATTTAAATTTTCTTCTGATTTTTCCTTGACTGCCACAGGCAACCCTGCCTCTTCAAAGATAACTACAATGCAAGAACAATAACTACAGTTCACAAGGGCAGCAAGAGAACTGAAGCAGGGGTACATTAGGTGAAAATTTGAGCCAATTTATTTGCATCATATACCCTACCAATTATGTTGCTCTAAGCAAAGTTAAAATACACTTCTCTTCTGACTTCATTTGCACAAAACAATAACAAATCAGGCGGTGGGGGTGCAGAATAGATTTCATTTTTAAGGAATATCTCTCTTGAGTATATGTAGAAGACATTTATTAACCTGCATATACCGAATGCAGGTGATGGCACATGAGGACACCTCTCGTCTAAAATTGAATTGGCTCTTTACTGTAAACCTTTTCATGGATTTACTGCCACCAAAACCAGCAGTCCAGCTCTCTCAGTAGGCAGTGCCTTCCTCATGCTTTCCAAAGCTCATCTCCCTACAACCTGTGCTTTTTCTTCTTAATTCTATTAATTACTAAATAATCTGTTTCATAGTTAAATATTTTTATCCATTATATTCCAAATTTAGACACAGTAAAAATAAAAATGCATGTTACAAATTATTAACTCTTATCAACATAACATTTCAACATAACACTGTTCATCTGTATACACTGTTCATAAAAATCCTTTTAACAGTGCTTAGAGACATGGTTTAGTGGTGGTTTTTATTAGAGTTAGGTTGATAGTTGGACTTGACGATCTTAAATGTCCCTTCCAACCTAGACAATTCTATGATTCTATAATATTCAAGAATCAAAGACCTTTGTAAAAGTGACTAGGCATCAGCACTCATCACTTAAATCAAAGAACTGAAAAATTCTAATTTCTTGGGTGATCACACCTGTTATCATTCCACACAAAAAACTACAGACTCTGCAAAGCTGTTGGCATCCAAAGCATAGAGAACTTCAAGGAGTAAATATCACAGTTTCCCCCAAAAAACAAGACTGAGGTTCAGGCACCCAAAATTCACTCTCACCAATGGGTGGTGAATAATCAATATCTCTGATCTCAGATGAAAGTCAATAGTTGGCTGCAGTAATTTGTCTCATTTACATGCCCAAAACATCCATTTGTTACTGTGTGTATTTATAAAAAATATAAAATGCAGTGCACAGAAGAATTCACTGTGAAACCTGGATACTGACTCACTGGGTGAGAAAGAGGAGCCTATTTCCTAAAAGTTAATAACCTCCTTGTAATTCAGGCAAGTACAAGAAAGATTCTTGCATATGGCGTGTCAAAAAAATAGCATATCTTAGCGTGTAAGGTCACTCAGCTGTCAGGAACAGAAGAAGCAACTGCCTCCTAGACAAACAGCAAACAAGAAATCACGAAGCTGAGTAGCAAAGGAAAGGGAGGAAAATTGTAATTTAAGCAAATTTAAACAGGATGTAGTGTATGCACTAGATCAAACACCCTGTCCCCGCAGACTGGCTGGTGTATTTATCTACTCAGTCACTGTCAGTATGGACCAGGAACCTTTCCAAAAGACATCTTGAATGTCGCTATAACGTTCTGTCAGGTGAAAGAGTTTAATAGTGTGGATGTGGGCAAACTGACTTGAGACCAGAAAATCACTCAGTTTACTATGATGTCATAGCCTACTATAGACGTACAGATGGATTTCAGGTGTGATCCTGGGATGGGTCAACCATGCGTGGGCTGACCTCCCTTCAAGTATTTCAGGTATTTCTGGACTGTTCCTTCCCTTCCCCAAAAGTCCTAGGAAGTGGTAAAAGACTTAAAAATTATCTGGACGAGCCCAACAATGTCAGTTAGCAAGAGGCAGGGGGATCAGTATATATTAAGAGTTAACAATGACAATATCTTGGTAGTGGCACTTTGAAGTGGTAGCCCACATTCCCAGTTCAAACCTAAGGAAATCCCAACCTTCTTAAATTCTTAAAATTCATTTGGGTGGTACTACTCAAGTTCCTTGCTAAAACCTACTTACTTCTGGCTTATACATCCCAGTGGTTGCAGAAAATAAGTGGATATGTGATCAGAAGTCAAGTAGTCTCCCATGGGGAGACAGGGGATCCTCACCAGCTCTAAAGCCACCGTGGTGTTCCCCGTTATCCCAGACTTCAGTGAAATTTAGGCAGGCTGTATCTCACTCAGAAGCTGTTCAGATGGAGGATGCTGTGATTCACCTTCATTTGAAGAAAATAAATGTATAACATGCCTATAGAGAAATTCTCAGAATGGAGATTAAGTTTAAAGTGCCACAAATCAAGCAGAACTCAGCTTTTATTTGTGAGTTCTCTGAATGCAGGACAAAGCCACAGAGGAAAGGAACACAAATGCTGTGAGATGGAAAGTACTCCATGACTAGTGATAGGCAGAGATTTATAATTAATCAACAACAGGAATGCAGCACTGTTTTACAAGGCAATAATCCAGCTCCATTCCCTAAGGTAAAGCCTAGGAGAATGAAGGCCGAGTAGTTTATTCAAACAAGGCAACTGGATTATTGCCCCATAAAACAGCATGGCACTGTGATTATTACCTTTGTGTTACATGCCCTTTTAAAATGTTTTTTCCCCATAAATGTTTAAAACCTAACAAGTAAAAAGATCAGAAGAGAAAGGGGACATGGGGTAGAAGGTAACACATTTAATATTTTCTTCTAATTTCCTGAAAATGTATCAAGTAAGAAATGTAAAAGAAACGGTTTCAATCAGGGTTATTACAAACAGCAGCAATAAATCCTATTAATAAGCGGCATACTAAGATTTTACGTCTCTCTTATTCTTCACACATATGTTGTTTCCCCCCTCTGCTAGTTCTCTCCCTTTTCACACTCTCCCAAATGCCTCAGCAGTTTTTCTTTATCTAGAATTTTTCCTAACACATTTAAATTTCACATTATACTCGATACACCACATTTCACCAAACCCAAAACAAGGCGATGACTCAAATATCTTGGAGAATCTTATTAGTGATAGCTCATAAAACTTTAAGCCACATCCAACCTTCATCATCTCTGAAAGAGCAGGACATGCAGAGAATAGAGAGCATCTTGTCTCAGTGCCTGAATCCACATCTTGACTGACTGGCATAAGGCAGCCCATACCACCTGGTCCCAGGGAGAAAAATCACTTGGCCACCTTTTATTTAGAACAGACCTATTTAGAACAGACCAGTATAATGCATCGTAGCCAGTAATCTAATAAAAATTCAATATACCTGCTAAAAAAATCAATTCTGGTAAGATAATATGAATACTCCAAGGATGGGCTAACTTCTTCATCTGACAATTAAAATCAAAGTATTAGCTTCATTCACAGTAGCACTAAATATACATGATTCGCTGAATAAGAACATGATCAAAATAAGAAAATTCAGCCGACTCCCAAATCTTTTGTTTGTGATATTATACTTAGATGCGCCACAGCTGCCTCACAAGTTTGACATCTGTTCAAGGTATTGAATTTAAAAGAAAATAAGAAGTGGAACTTTTACTAATATTTCATCTCTAAAAGCTCTTTTTTCCTCCTTTTTAAAAACTTTGCAATTCCTCTAATAAAAATTTCTTTATAAAGGCAAACAACCAAAACAAATATGATTTCAACTGACGTTGTTTTGAAAACATTAAAAGGAATCCCACTGGGAAATTAAATGGAAATGTCATCTCTAATAATGGGAGAGAATGATTCATAGACAGAATCTAACATTTTAAAATATGTTACCTACATAATTAGAGGAGCCTGATTTTCCAAAGGACCAGTCTCTTACACCTTTCAATAAAATCAAAGCCGAAATATAGATTTTGAAAGCCATTTTCAACATATGTGCTTGAAATATTTGGCGACGCTGCAGAAATCTGGAAAGCCCTGAAAGCATGTTCCTGTTATCTAAGGCACGGAACTCGCTGGGTTCCAACTGCTTCACGAGTGGCTTTTTGGAACAACTGCTATCACCAATGGCAAAATTACAGCTTGATTTCAAAATATTTGAACTGCACAAAATATCTATAATCATCCTTAAAAATAAGCTGTCCATTTAAAAACACTGGAATACATAGGAACCTCCAATAGGCTGACAAAAAAAATTGGATAAAGAGTTATAGGGAAGGTCATAGTTCCTAGGCTGTGAAGGGAATGAGGTCTTCATTTCATTTACTGTCAAAAAAAGTGAAGTCCAAGTTTTGTGTAATACACATAGAAAGAAACAAGATGCTGTGTGTAGACAGCAAAGGTTCAAGTCCCAATATTATCTTCAAGTCCCAGTATGATTCATGACATGCAAGTTTAGACTCCACCAAAACAATACAGAAAATTTTCTCTGGGCCTCTTTAATTTTATATAAAGCCAATTTTATCTGAAACTGCTAAGTAGTATTCTTAGATTACTACTAAAATTATTTAAAGGATACTGTAGGGAGCCTACTCATCAATATTAAAGTCATTGTACCACTACACTGTGTTATTGGACTTTCCTGGACAAGGATATTACTCTAAGTGTTCCCAAAACTAGTAATCGCAGGCTGTCATAACTAATCTGCAAGTGCTTTATGAAAAAAAAGATTTTCATTTTTTCCAGGTACATCATTAGCTTTGCAACTTCAACAAAGAAGTATGTAGTCTTCTTCTGAGCACGCATGGAAGTGAGGAAAAAGTCCCTTTTGTGTCCTTTAACTGCTCAAAGAGGATCCAGAGGCTGATATTTTGAAAATGCAGCATTTTTGAAAATGTTGTAGAGAAGCTGACAACACTTTCTCCAAATTAGTTAAATTTCTCCATTTCCTCTTCAGCATATTGTAAGGTCTGTGCGGGTTCTCTCTGTGGTGCAGCAAACTCGGATTGCGCTAATAAAACTGATGAGCGCATGAGGATTATTTAGTGTCCCATTCTCTGGAGCACTCAGCACCCAATAGCAGGAATGGGAGCCACAAATCTATTTACAATATATAGAGAACAGAATGTTTGGAGGCATAAATTCTCAATAAAAAGGAAAGTATTGACTCAGATGTTGAGGTTACTAAATGAAGATCTATGGACTTTAGTTACAGTGAAGGGG
Source organism: Limnodromus scolopaceus (assembly GCA_028565335.1). NCBI lineage: Eukaryota > Metazoa > Chordata > Aves > Charadriiformes > Scolopacidae > Limnodromus > Limnodromus scolopaceus. Next base: position 118,019,398 of record JAOXNO010000024.1, read on the forward strand.
AGAATGGTGCTGTGACTGATAAACAAACATTATCACCTCCGTTATCATGACCATTAAAACCGAATAGAAAAGTCAGGAGATTAAATAAAGCAGATATTTAATAAAAACACTTAGCAGTAGTTAGATGCAACTTTGTGTGGGACAGGTTTCCTTTTAACGTCTAAACAATGGAAGAGCAAATAAAAGTAATATAAAGTGTCCAGACAAATCTGTGGCTACACATTGTACTTCATACTGTTGGTACCATCAGCACTGGGTCTGTTGCTGGTGCCACAACCTTTGGCACCAAAACTGTGGATCCACATGGGAGCAATGTAAACGTTTCTGAAAAGGGAAAGACACAAGTAGGATGGGAGCAGTGAGCTGCAGAGTGAAGCCCCACAGCTTCCCATTAACAGGAAAGAACTTTTCATGCCACTGACATCTCAGAAGAGAAGGGAGAAGGGTGAGAGCTCTGAGATGCAAGTGTTGACGGGGCATGACATGAGCTGAACCTACGGACAGAAGAACTACAGCCAGAAGCCTCCAATTCAGGCATCCTAAATATGTGGACAGAAAAAGGCAGGAGAAAACTTGAGTACTTCAGAAGAAAACCCAAATAGAAGAAATTGTGTTAGTCTCCTTCAAGGTAGGAGAAGGAGTGAAGTACCCCCCCATGGCAGAGTGTTGGAACTAGATGATATTTAAGGTCCCTTCCAACCCAAACCATTCTATGATTCTATAATTCTATAATTTTAGAGAAATTAAGGTCCTGCTTTTCAGTCCACTAGTGTTTAAGATCATAGGAAGGGCACTCCAAGTTTTCCATCAGATATGTTGACATTTGTGCCTCATAAGACTTCTGGGCTCATCCTGAAAGATATGCAAATACCACGTTTTATTTTCACATGTCCTTCTGAAAGGCAAGTTAAGCACTCAGCGTGCCCATCCCTCGCATATATAACAGCATTCCACAAAAGACTGCCTGAAGCCCAAAGGCACAGTTTAAAACCAATAACTGCATTAGCTAACTAAATCTATAAACATTTTATACATAAAAGAGAAGTCACTTGTAAAGAAAGAAAAGTGAATTTGAGGCAACATAAGAAACTCCAACTCCCAGCACAGGCAATGAAAAGGAAATGCATTACTAGAGGGTAGGCAGACAAGGACTTTCCACATTCGTCTCATTTTTATCTATTACAAATGAAATTATAATGATTTACAACAAAACAATTACAGAGCCTTTGATCTAAATGTCACTCAGAAACTCTAATTTAAGCAAGTGTACAAACTAAGTTGAATACCAGAATGTCAGGAAAATTTACCAGCAAAAAAAAAAAACCAAAAACAAAAGTCTTTAAACAAGTTCTATGACATCTGATTATAATGAAAAAAAAAAACATAAATGTTTTAATTATTTCAGAGAAGCTGATGAGCATAAAGTTTTACTTTCAACAAACACACCACTCCACATATATATATTTGTATAGATAAATACACATCCCTCTGATCTTTAAATAAAATCTCCTGTGCAAAAGATAAGTTTAATAACACACATCGGTAAGTTAGAAATAAAAAAATGCATATAAGAATGTTGAAGTTATCCAAAACCAAACAAAAAAAGCATTATATTGAACATAAAGAAAACTCCAAATATGCTAAAAAATTCAAGCAAGTAAAGGGTACAAATAACTGACTGATATGCAGTAGTAATACACTAGGATTATTGACTCTTAATATGTTGTCCAAAATGTAATTATTTTAATTGGCTGTATTCCCTCATACCACAGTAATGCAGGACAAAGATAAAATACCCTCCTTTCCCTGGGAGCGTAAGAGGTTGCTCATTTACTACCCAAGCCTGTAGGGCAGGGGAAATCGATGATGCAGTAGGAAAAGAACTTTCTGTAATCAACAGATTTCTGTTTCTAATAGCAAAAGAAATGTGACGACAGAAAATATCTACATAGGCACTTCTTGGAAGTTCTCACCTAAAAACATTTGGTTTTATTGCCTCTTTCTTTACTTATTTTTCTTCCTCCCATTTTTGTAATTTTTTTTTTATTTTTTCACTATCTGATTATGTTAAAAATATTCTTTCATTTGAAAACTACGTTTCGCTGCTGAATACCCAGAAGATTTGTTTCAATTAGCTCCTTAGAAAGGAATCCACAAAGCAAATATAAGCCTGGCCACTCCAGGGCACAGCCCCGCGCCCTTTCATTACAAGACTCAGGCAGCTGTAATGTTTTCCGGTAATATCACACATAATTCCTGCCGGTGGGATTGTGTCTGATCCCAGAGGATGAACCAGCTGAGGGAAAATACTACATGTAAAATTCACCATTTCTAACACTGAAATTGTCTGTGGTAATAGTAACTTTCCTTTTTTAATGCAAAAATCAGAGTAAGAAAATAGGCTGAAAGTTCACAAGAGCAAGACTAAGACAACACATCTCTCCTTCCTGTTCCAGAATACTATAAGAAGACTATAACTTCAAAATAATATAAGAAGAAAATTAAGAAAATAAAGAAAACAATTAAAATATCAAACAAGCCCTTCCATGGATCACCCTCACTGCTGGAAGGACCTCAGGGCATGGAGCTGCTCCAGCCTCACCTCCATCAGGAGCAGTTACTACCATCCAGATTTTCTGCTAGTTACACAAATTTTGTTAGCTTTGCTAACCAAAAGGGATCAGTTTTGAAAGTAGAACAAACTGGAAGCAAGTCCAACTGATGGAATGTAGTTTTAGAAATGTTACAATGCTTTGTTAAAGCATCATCCTTCTGTTTGGGTCATTTAATCTCTCTTTTTTCATATATTGTACCAATAATCATAAAAAAAAAAATTGGTTTGGTGGTCCTGGAGAGAAAATGTAGTCCATCTGTCTGTCTGAAGGTAGGATTTTGTCATCTCTGATAGCTGTTCACTCAACCTGATTTGGGGATGAATGCCCCATCCCTGGAAGTGTTCAAGGCCAGGTTGGAGGGGGCTTTGAGCAACCTGGTGTGGTGGGAGGTGTCCCTGCCCGGGGCAGAAGGTTGGAACTGGATGGTCTTTAAGGTCTCTTTCAACATGAACCATTCTATGATTTTACAGATTGGTACAGCTGGATGTTCTGAAGTCCCAAAGATCATCTATTCCAGTACTGCTCTACCCGTATCTTTAGAACCTTTTCCCTAATACCTAACGTGAATCTCTTTTGACACAGTTTAAACCCACTCTGCCTTGTTTGAGCCACCACAGGAATGGAAAACCTATTCTGACCTTCCAATTTACAGCAGCCTTTTACCGAAGTGGAAAGTGTTATCACCTTCTCCTTCAATCTTCTCTTCCTTAGGCTAAACAACACAAATTTTCTTTCTCACTGATTATATTTTCTAGACCTGCAATCACTATCACTGCTGTCCTCTGGAATATTTCCAGCTAGACCTTATTTTTCTTGAAATGCAATGCCAAAATCTTAAAATGTGCATTACTTCATATTGTACCCTCCTGCCGGAAAAAAAGGGCAAATGACAGAGAGATTGTGCCACATCGACTCATACAGACCCTCTTCTGAAATGTCTCCTGAGACAGAGCGACCTGATGGCATCACCCAGAGGGCACACACACACAAAGGGTTTGGTGTAATGATGTGTCTACAAAGTATTCTGCATACTCCTAGTAATTTCTAAAGAACATTTATCCGCTCCAGATGAAGAGACCTAAAGAAAGCCTTTGATTTACAAACTCACTGCTTATGAGCACCTCAGTCATAATTCAGCACTTCTATGAGGAAATTAATTAGAAGAAACTGTGTTTTACTAGAAAATATTCCACCTGAGGCTCCAAGAGCATTGTATTATAGAATGAACAAATTTGCTTAAAAGTGCTTCTGTCTGCTGACTGCAAAGGAAAACAGGAGTAATGAGTCCTACATACCTACACTACAGATATTGATCCTGGCCCAATTCTCTCATGACAGTCTAAAGAGATTATTTCAAGTTCAAATCTCACTGAAGAACAGCCAAGGCCACAAGAAAACAAATTCTAAAAGTTGTTAACTGAGTGTCCGTAAAAATACTCCCCCTTTTCATCAAAATGCATTGGGCAAACTGCATCGCTCTCAAAATTATCTAAAAATTTATAAAGGTTGAAAAAGAACTGGCAAGATGGTTGGGCATTTACATTAGCATAAACACATCAAATATTCATTACAGCAGAGCACTCATTATGTCAGCATCTAAATTAAATAACAAGAAAAATGCTTCCCAACTATAAAAGTAAGTGCCACAATAGCCTCCTGCAACACAGCAGTTTTAAAGAAGAGGCAGTGAGACAGTATTGCAGGGAATAGTGTTGCTCTCTCTGCTAAAACTGGTTCACTCACCCCAAATGTATCAGTTTTTAACATTTCCCTTTTGGATGAATTTACACAAAAAAGTGTTATAGCAGAAAAAAAGGAATTTTATTGTACAGCATGAATCCATATGAAAGGAAAAACATTACACTGTGACAATGTATCTTACTATAATAGCACAATGCACCTTAAATGCAAAATTTCACCAATGCTATGAGTTTACGAGTTTAATCATAGTGAAGAAAGTAAGAATTACAACAGGGTCATTTATAAACCCATTTATAAAAAGTTACTACAGTGGGTGCACACAAGCAGAAAGTAAGAGCAGTAAGTATAACAGCATCAGAATAAAACATCTAAAGTACTTAAAATGCATCACAACTGTGCACAACTAATAGAAAGGCATCTATATGTAACTTCATGTCTTCTGGGGACCATAAACCTCTTATCTATAGACTATAAAGGTGGGTTCCCCGCTTGCTACCAAGTGCCCATGCATTAATTCCTTGGATAGCGCCACAAATGGATAGGTTGGCATGAGGTCAGTCATACGGGATTACTCTCACAACCTTCTCACTCACTGGATAAAGCTATGGGCAAAGTAATAAAAGCACTGCCCTCTTTTAACTGCAGATGTAAGCCAGCGTTGATTCTGTTTGCAAACAGCATTGGTTTCCTTTTAAAACAGTAAAGCACTTGCAGTAACGTGCTGCAGCACTTTCAGTACGGCCCTCGCCTGTACCTCTCTAATGATTTCATCTCCACTTTCTTATTCTGAAGCATCACATCCAGCTGCTGAAGAAATATATCCCCTCAAAAAACAGATCCTCTGTCGTCACTGGCTCTCTTCTGGAACATCAGCTGGCTGTAGCCGAGAAGTTTGGCTCGCTGTGACTTTCAGAACCAAGGATTAAGTGGCTGCTTCAATCTCAGGTAGAACCACACACATCACAGCACAGGGTACTGGGGAGATTTGCGTAAGATGGTATCATTATCTTTGTGTAAAGGGAATACACATGCAAATAATCAACAGCATCCATCTATTGCTCCCTCTATTCCACCTCCCAAATTGCAGATACTTTACATTATCATAGAAACATAGAATTGTCCTAGAAGTGGAAGGGACCTTTCCGATCATTGAGTCCAACCATCAACCTACCATTGACAAAACCCATCGCTAACCCATGTCCCTCAGCACCACGTCTGCCCATCTTTTAAATATCCCCAGGGATGATGATTCCACCACTTCCCTGGGCAGCCTGTACCAATGCTTAATAACCTTTTCAGTGTGAAAAATTTTCCTAATATCTAATCTAAACCTCCCCTGGCACAACTTGAAGCCATCTTCTTTTGTCCTAACATTTCAAAATTATCTAGAACTCCAAGGCAGAGACAACTAATGTCAGTGAAAGTAGCAAGTCTTAAAATAATAATTACTAGTAAAGAAGAGGTCCTCCCTTTCTTCTTTGAAATGCTCCCTGCCTTCTCACCCATGGAGATTAGAAAGTACTGCTCTCCCAGACAAGGAAAACAAGGAAAAGGACACAGTAGAAACTCAGGGGCAAACAGCATGGTCTTCTTTACAAATAGGAAAACTGCCTCAAGCAAGCCTTTGATGCGGCCATCAATATCCAGCACTGGATATTGCCTACTTCAGTGCAAAACTTTCCATCCTATAGTGTTCAGTTCCATGAATTTCTATCAATATAGTACAAACAAATTGGCCAGATTTTTCTGAATATACTTCTCATGAACATGCAGTTTTTCTCTCAGTCTGTCCTCTCCTCAGAATCTCTGCAGATGTTTTAATCTGGGCTGAGATCCATATTACCAAAATCAGAGTCTGTGGAAAATAAGAATTGGAAACATCATATCACTGTACCATCTATGGTAGATGTAGAAGTAGGGACTCCAGAGATGACTTTGTTTTTACTTGGCTATGTATTAGATGAACAAGCAAACCAGACCCTACTCCTTTTCCTGTCTTTAGGACTGGAAAAAACACAGCTGCGGGGCAAAACAAACTCTACCAAAGAGCCTTTTATCTCAAACAAGCACCCTTACGCTGTACATTCGGTGCTGTGCTGAGATATAAAAGGGCTTCCTCTGTAAAATCAATACAAATGGACACCTACCAGTGTTAAAACCCAAAGCTAGCACTTTGAAGATGGGGAACTGGGACTAAACCCTTGTTATGTATCAGGAAAAAAGCAAGAAGTGTTAAGTGCATCATCTAAGAAGATGGTCAAAGAAACAATCTAATTTGATATAATCTAGCACGTCAAAGCCGATGTTTTCTGTATGCCTTTATCTCCTTCTTCTAATACTAATTTATATGGAAGATTATACCAAAGTCCTATTCAAATATCTTAATAATCCCAGTAACAGCTTGCTAGTATGGAATCCCCATCTTCTGCACCTGTCCAGAAAGTATCACATACACTACTCTCAACTGCATCTCTCAGCAGAAATATATAATTCTGCATCATAACGCGGAGACAATCCACCGTATGGAGCAGAGATAACCTACTGACTAAAAACAGAAGTCGCACCTCCTCTCAGGTACTCCATGCTACCCACACTGCTCTTCATGAAGAACTATATCCTGAAACATTTCAAAAAGTCAGGAAACCAATCAACTTTTTTAACTGCTTGTGACGGGCCCGCTCTGTTTTACGTAAGCATAATGCATCTTTGATAGTTTCTGCATATTAAATCAAGATAGTTAAATTCCTAAAGGATCTGCATGACAGCTATAGATCTCCTCATTATAGTTTAGTGAAGTCAAAACAAACCTTTCTTCAGACTTTCCAGTTTCCTTTCGAATTCAGTAAATGTATTCTCTCTGTATTAGAGAGACTCTTCTTGGGCTCTGATTACCTCCTAAGTTGTCGACCTCCTTATAAGCATCTTCCTGAAATGTCTGAAACATCTCTCTGTCAGAATTGCTTTCCTTACAGCAACAGACATCTATGAAAAGAGTGAACTTGAAAGTCTCCTCAGGTGTATCATCCAGTAAATAAGGAACAAGGTGAATACGGCATCCCAGCTTCATGACTATTTTCTAATTTCCCTCTTATCAATATGCTTCATCAACAAGTTGTTAGAGCACATAGGGCAAACCATGTCTTACAAATGCTGTATACTTTCTGTTTTTAAAAATCTAACATTTGATACTATACAGAGGCTGCAACTTCAAACAAACCAAGACTTTTACATAGGCTGCAGGAACAAGAATTTGGAAGAAAAGATGACACCAAGACAGTCATCTGAGCCAGCCAGGTAATTTCCCTGAGCAAATTAGCAGTCACATTGATCACAAGTGGTCACATAATACAGACAGATCTTGCTGCCCTCCAGCATCCAGCTTACCAACATGGAGAGGTAAACACCTCTTGGTATCTAATTTATGCCAGAAATTGTACAAAGTACATTTCCTACTGCATCCATATAGCACATCCAGGAAGCACATCCTTTACCCAGGTAGGACCTTTGCTCCAAAAAGCCCTGGCTAAATCAAAATACTTTGGGAAGATGAGAGTCCACCCCTCTTCTGCAACATGGTGCTATTCTATACTATTTCTGCAGTTTCCTGTGCCACAGTGATCCCAATTCACACACACACTAACATGTACTTTTCAAGCCCTATTTTCTTTTTGTGCTCTCATGTATTACATCACTAAGTGCCCTGGAACCACAAACATCTCTGGAGGGTGGCAAAGAACAGCTTCAGAGTACAACGGTCCTAAAGCAAGCCCAGTGAACTCAAACAACCTTTATCTACCTTTTGAGATCTCTGAAGTACAAGATCAAACTTACACCTTAACTCTTCATGTGGAACAGGTAGGTAGCACCAGGATGCCCTGGTAACCCTGTGTCCCTTTCTGAGAAAGAAAGTATTTTTTCACTTCTTTTTTCAGTGCTGAATCCTCTGAAAAACAGGAGAGAATGGAGACATAGCTGAATTAGTTAAAGCAACTAAAATAAACTAAATCAGTCACCTCAGAACTGAAAATTTCAGGGATTAGAGAAAACAAGACAGGTTCAAGAGAGAAAGCAAAAAGACATGGAGCTATGCAAATTAGTGCACTGCTCTGAACAAAAGTGTTAAGACTGGTGTCAAGATGCCAAAATGTAAGACTAAGAGGACATGTCACAAGGGACACTGGCCCTGTACTCACCAGTTTTCTTGTCATGACTCACGAGACAGATTACATCATTTGTAGGGCCATGGTCCTTCGCATTACACAATCTGACTTTAGGAATCAAATACTTGCTAGAAAAACAATCTCTACAGAATGTCTCTAGTCCTCATTGGTAAAATGGGAAAAAAGAAAGCAATTCCAAATGCCAATTCCAAATTCCAAAACCTGGCTTCAGCCATAACTCCAAGAGACCCCAGTTCTCCTGTATACCCTGTGTTATGTCCGTCAGCTCCATGGAGGTATGTCAGACAGCCTTAGATGTCTAAAACGCCACTTATACTGTTGTCTGTCGTCTAAACTCCCCAGATGTTCCCAGTGAATATATCTTATTTCCCTAAAAAGCTGTTTTCCTATCCACCTCTATCAGGAGAAGAATGAGGGCATCAATGTGAACCTCTGGTGACCTGCTATTTTACAGTTCATAAAAAGGAAACTCATAGACTCTCTTCAAAAAACTACTGAGCATAGAGTATCCTCTCATTTGGACCTGGGAAAACTATATGGTATATGGAAAAACTAGAGAAAAAAATCAAATTAATCCATTCCAAGATACTTAGGAATATGGAAAATGTAAGAAATGTCACCAAGCATCTTCAAGGATATCTTTTTCATTCACTGAAAAAGTACAGAAGTGAATTATATTCTTATCAGGAGGTAGAAAATACAGAAGTCGCTCTCCAGTTTAAAACACTAGACGAGATTCAAATGTCTTTGTCTTCACAATGTATAAAACCAAAGCAGACTCAGAAAAGTTAACCTTCATTATACTAAGACAACAAAACAAAGGTAGCTACAGGAAATAATAGCCTTGCTCTGCTTGATCTTGGCAAACTTACAAAAAAATAGGTGATTTAACAAATGCAAAGAAGGGATAATAATGGGAATTTCTTGCAAGACCTATATTTGATCCCCTTGTAATGGAAGTAACATTCAAATCAGGTCCACATCTCCATTCCAACATCTTCATGACTTTGATGAGAAAATGCACAGAAGCCAATTCATTTTTGTTCATTTTTCTAGCCACAATAAGTGGCAACTTTGTGAACATAAGAGGACATGGAATACCCAAGAGAAGGTGAAGACCAGTAGTGCTTTCAACTACATGAAGTGGGTGGTCCCCATCTGCTTCAGGGAAGACAAAAACATTTTAAAATTCCAGAGCACCAACCAAATATGAAGAAACTGCTCAAGTAACTCAGAGAAACACATGTATACAGGGTATAACTTAACTATAGGAAAACAACTGAAAAGATATGGATGTTCCTAATTATCAAGTGGACAGGCTTCTATCATTTCTACAATAATTTTCACAACATTATCAGAATCATTCAGGCCCCAAACAACCATGGATTATTCTATATCTATAAAATAAATGTGAACATAGCAGACAATATGGTGATCTTAAGCCAACTTAAAAATATTACAAATTAATATTTTCATCTTCTCATTTGTTGTCCTATTTTCCTATTTTTTTAATCTTGAAATTGAATATAGCAAATACTGCATTGTAGTGGAGCACAAG
>JAOXNO010000024.1:118029552-118054591 GCA_028565335.1 Limnodromus scolopaceus
CATTTGTTGTCCTATTTTCCTATTTTTTTAATCTTGAAATTGAATATAGCAAATACTGCATTGTAGTGGAGCACAAGTCTGCAAAAGTAATCACTGCCATTTTTTATTTTAAAGCTTTCTTTTATTGTAAGTTATCTTATTAAGACTTTGATTGATCTTCCTCAAATTCAGACAACTAAATGTCAGATGTCTTAGACTAAGCTGGCTGCCCTGGGTTACTTTTACGATCAATAAAGAAAGTGATTCACAGGACCGATGTGACCACCATATAAATCGCCTTCTAAAGGTGTTTATTCCTCCACAGTGATTACAAAAGTTGCTTACATGCTGTTTTAACAGTTACACTGGACAAAATGATATATAGATTTTGCTCAAAATTTCTATTGCACAGATGAAGACTGCGGCCTATACCTCCAGCTGGAATAAAGGAGCAGAATTCCACCAAAGTCAATCCCACTACGCCAGTTTGCAGTGTTGAGAGTCTAACCAGCACATCCACATGTAGTACCAGAAAAAACAGTTTTAACTAAAATAAAGAAAAAGCCTGTGTCTGTTTTCATGAACAAGTTCATTTCATGAACATCAATGTTAAATTATGATAAGGTCTAGATGATAAGAAAGAAGGGAATACTACAGCCTTCTTCCTGCAGGTTCTCAGTTTCCCACCTTGGACTAGACCGGACTTACTGATAAAATATTAAATGCACTTATGGTTTTGTATACCTTGTTGTGAACTGGAGCAAGATCTGAAGAAATACATGCTACAGTTATAAGGAATAATTAAAATGATGACACCAGTGCTAGAAAAGTTGTTATACAAAGAGAAAACACCTTGCCATGTAATAGGCTACAAGATAAGCAATTATTCTGGAGTAATGGTAAATGGTAAATGGAAAGAGCCCTAAAATATATGTAGCTTCCTAAAAAAATACCGGATATAGAAGATGAGGTTACCTCAGCAATGGCAGAACATGGAGTTCTATCATATATAGAACATCAAGCCAATCTTCAGCATTTTCCATGGATATCGGCATGCAAAATCTGCATACACTGTATTTTAACATTTATATTAGTATCCTACAGCCATATTTAGGAAAAATCCATAGTCACTGAGAACTGCTTTCTCTTCCTCGTCCAATAAACATAGTGATTCACAGTAAGCGCTCATTCAACCTTTGTACGAATCTGTGTTAAAAATGTTTTACACACATAAATATAAAAGGCACAAACTAAGCCATTACAGTCCCATTTTGATCTCAATCTACTTTGATACTAATAAAAACAGAAGAGTAAACCCTGGTTGATATATTATTAATACATACAAGTGAGATCAGACATAGGCCCATTACAGGATCAAACACAATGCTCCTCTGTGAAATAATTTCGTACCTCTGTAGTTTAATAAGAAAAATCAAGCTAAATCCTAAACCCTAATCCTTACCTCCCCATTGAAATATGCCACTTTAAGGAATTGTACAACCCAAATCAAAACATATATTAATGATTCATTAAGAATTAAACACAAATTGCTCATTTATGAAGTTATTAAACTAACCCAATAATTAAGGATCCTAAATGAATAGTGAAAATGAATAATCTGATTAAAGTATCCAGAAGACTCCAAATCATTATACAGTTTGTAAATTAAATATATAAATATGATAAAACATGACAAATTACACTCACAAATTACATTTTCACACAATCCAATCAACATTCTGGAACCAACCATTTAAATGACGCAATTCAAATTTCGATTTTAACTTGCTAAGTTGGGGTATTTTCCAAAAAATAAGCACTTAGATGAACTTTTAAAAACGGAGGGTTTAGCAGAAAGAAAAAATATTTTTTTTATTATGTAGGCCAAAAGAAACCTGCAGTGATGTATATCTCATTTAGGAAAACAAAATGTACTGACTAGAAATTTAAAAGATAAATTATATTTTCAAAATCATACTAACTGCTTTCAAAATAACTTCAGTGTCAATATATGTTCAAATATTAGTCCAAATATTTCTATTTGTAAATGCATTGCAAGGACCCACATGTTGATCATGTTTAAAACCTGAGAAATCACTTATGAAATTCTACAAGTACTCAGGAGAGAAATATGCTTATTCTAATATTCAGAGCTTGTTTGCACTTAGAGGCACCACGATAAATGTTTTCCATTGTTTTCTGATTTTTAATAGGGACACTCATTAAAAATGTGTTTTGAAATGTCGTGATTAAAGCAAATAGCATATGCTTTGAGACTACACACTCTTTCTAAGAAATATATGAAATTCAGTTCAGAATATGCACCCAGACGGACAAACTTACTACACTGTTGTGATGGCAAACTTACACCCAGCACATCTCTCTGTTCCCCGATCCCATCACATGTTATTGCCTGTGCAGGAATGACCGACACACAACCTAACCACACAGAAAGCAAAACTGAACTCCTGCAAACATTTCCTTTCCTCCTGAGTATCAATTCATAATCTATTGCGGGTTATCTATTCTAACACATAGCTGTTGAGTATATTTTTTAATGATTTAGCAAAACAGGGTTGCTATTTTAATAATATCATCTGATGGAGGCACTTCCTTCAAAAATCACTAACAAACCATATTAAAAGGTTTCAGTGCATCAAATAGTAATCACAACAGCATCTTACCCTCTATTTAACTACAGTATCTTTCAAAAGGTGCACTCATGTAGTAAAAATCTGACATATCTTGCTATGAAACCAATTTAGTGTAATATTAAGTAACCCAAGTTCTTTAAGATAATCAAAAAGGCCAGTTACTTCTAGTAGACTAGGAATCAAAATGCCCTGAGGTACAGTTAAAGAAACACAATCCTATTAAAATGCTTTTCATTAATGTTGTTTCTTCCTTTCCTTCAGCATATAAGAATTAGGGAAATGTCCTTCTGCAGCATGCCAGAAATTACACATCTTACAGGCTGAACAATCTATTCTTTAAGAATAGTGTAATACTTACTATAAGTGAAGACGATCCATACAAATTTATGCTTTACAGTTACTCTCTGAAATAATAATGCTGATTGTCACAGCAGAAGTAGTATAATCCGACCACATCCAGGCCTAATAGGCTGTGTGTGTATAGAATTTGTTCCTAGGAAATCAGAAATAAGGTACCTGTCTCACTGAAAATCCAGGCACCCTTGGAGAAAACAAACAATGGATTTTTAGGTCCTTAATTTTATTGAAATCATAAGACATCCATGCTTCAGTCGTCACAGATATTTTTTTTTTTAATCCACGTATGAGAAAAGAGCAGATTTTTTTCACAATTTACAGCAAACAGGTACTGTGACTACAAATTGAAGTTTCTATATCCAGTGTCATCAGTTCAAATCCAGCTCTGTCATCTTCAAACATTCCTCACTTGGCAGAAGTCAATATTTTTCCATTTCTTATTTTCTCCAAAAGTAGAAAATTCAGCAATTTCACATGCTCTGTAGTAAGATGCACTGGAAGGAATCTTTTAGATCAGTAGGAAAATAACCACACTCTCGTTTCTTTTTTTTGCCCTTCAGGCGTAGCCTGGGTGTCTTCCTTCGGCTTGCCCTGCTGGTCTCCAGTGTTGTCACTAATAGCTGGGATATGGAGTTAGGACAGCAGGAAGCAGGAAAAATAAATATTGTTGCTTTAAGAACATACTTACTTTGATATTAAGATGCCACAACTTTCTCTCTACTCTTACTTCGTTGCTGGGTCAGATGAAATCTTTAAGGAGGTTCCATTAAAAGTTCGTATCTGTAGCATATATGAGAGAAACGCTGAAGTTCCCATTCTGAACGTATTCCGAAGGAGGTCAGATTTGGTTTTAAAGCATATTCGTGTCGATGAAAACTTTTTTGTTGTTGCCAAAAATGAAAATTCTCCCATTTATTTAGGTATTCCCTCTGTAATCCTCCAAGTTACTCGGCTCCCTTACAGTTTAACCAAACATACAAAAAAAATCAAATATCGTATTTCCCATATGTATAAACTGACATTGTGGAGGCTTCATTAAAAAAGTCTTTTATTTCTCTTATCACTGGTAACTGAACGTCATTTAATGTACCACCACTTTCAAACAGCCCAAGAGACTTAAAAAGCTATCTAAGTTTGAAAACCAAAAAAGTTCTGAGTTTTTCTGTACCCCAGGACGGTTTTCTTTCCTGAAGCTCAAGCCGAGAAAGCAGACAAAAGAAGCTGATTTGACTGAGCCGTGCCAAGTCTTGCCTTTTTTTCTTTCCTCGGCTCTCTCGCTCGCTCTCTCTCTCGCTCGCTCGCTCCCAGCATGGCAACCTTCCCGAGCAGTCTTGGCGGAGCTCCAGCCTGTGCCAGTCTGTCTGAGTTCTTGTTTTCCAAAAGATGCTCTTTGCGAATCAATTAATATCTTTAAAAACAGGAAACTGTGGGTCAGTAACCAAATCTTGGCACCAACAACCGCTTCTTCTGCCAAATCGGCTTTATAGATTTCATGGTTTCCTACCTTTTACAATGGATATAACATTTTTGCTCACTGATCGTGGAGCACTGGAAGCCATTCACTGTTCACAGTGATAAGAAATCTGTTCTCTAAAAATGTCCGCATGCGACACATGAACAACCTGCAGTAAATCAAGATTCTTTTGAAGGCGGGCGTATGTGCAATTTTAATAAGCACCAAATACTCCTTAAAATAATATGTTTTCCTTCTCTCCTCCCGAGAATCATGGGAAGATGCCAGAAGCAGGAGACGTATAGATTTGAATTAAGATCACATTTGAAAGTCACGCACGTTTTAACTTTCTAAACTCCAGCTTGAAAGCTACCCGTTCTTATCATTTCCACCATTATTACAAATCAGTTGAAAATTAATAAGAAATCTGATCCCAGCTAATACACAAAAAATCTTCAGCAATCTCCACAGTTGCCAATGATGTCATCTGTTAATTAAAAAGCACAAGTTCTCATTGTGGCATTCATAGGAGAAATGGCTCAGCATTAAGAGTTAGCTTTGATGGAAAATTTTTTGACGTGTTGCAAGACTTTAAGGATAGAAAATTATGTTTTGGAACTTCATTCAAGATATTCTAAATGACAAGAATTCATATGAGGAGAATGACAGGAGTAAACTTGCTTTTATCTTCAAGCCATTTGCCAAGGCAAAATGCCAACTTTTTAAAACATATGCATTACATTAATGAGGAACATAGATTAATCGGGAAAAAAAACCACTTCCCTAAGTGTATAATTTTGTAAGTTTATAGATACTACTGTTTTCTTGATGAGAGATTCAATATAGAGTCCCAAAGGTTTTGGGGCTAAATTGTTATTTGGGACTTAGTGATACTATCTTCTTATCTTCCCTTTGGGGATAAAGTTCACTTGGCTAAAAAAAAGAGGTAAAATATTCTTCCTCAGTCAAACACAGGAGCACGCTTTGTTTCTCAGGCTAAGAAAGCCTTGGAGTTGGAAAAGTGTTACTTTAAGATCCACATTTGTCAAAGGTCTTTGGAGAGCAGACTAAAGCCCAACGAGGTGGCTGGGTGGGATTATCTGGCAAATTGTAAATTGTTTAATTTGTATCTGTCCTGTCCCATCTTTGCATCAGATACACCTGATACACTTGTTAGCAAGTAAGGCAAGTCAGTTGCTAAATCAATACTTCTCCTAATAAATTTATCAACAAAATTTTGTTTCCCTTGTTCTTCCCACCCATTTGTGTAGCCCATAACCCAAGCTCTCCAAGCTTCACCTCCATGGAATATAACGGGAGCTCACACACCCGGGGCACACTGGGGTACCTGCATGCAGATATCTAAATTTCAGGTCCTAAACCAGCACTAAATCCTACACTACAGCTACTTAATCAAGAAGGAAAAAAGAAGGGGGGATATAAATTGTTCTATGTAACTAGAATGTACAAGACAAGAAATGAAAAAAGTTAAACCAAAACAATTAAGATTTAGCTTAAGCCTTAAGAAGAAACTTTCTAAAGGTAACAACTGCTACATTCTGTGAGAGATTGTGTAATCTCAACTACTGATTTTTTTAAAAAAATAGGTTAATTATCTGACCTTAAGACAGATGGATAAATTAGACATCCTCCCAAGGTTTCCCTTGCCCCATTTCCAATAATTGCAGCAGATCTACTCATGTTTGTCCCAATGGCCGCACAACTCCAGAAGAAGCATCATTAACTTTAAAATCACATTTATGCCTCAAAATATTGCACATCCTATCATTTCAATCAGCACCTAGCACCATTATGACAGGCTAACTTGGGAAAAAAATACACCTATGTATAATTTTTCTATTTCTTTTCTTTGTGCATTTGACAGAAAACTCTAATATGTCGGTTTGCCTTTACTGAAAGACCATCAGGCATCAACATGGGAACAAAAAGATCTCATAGAAATTACTGCCAGCGGAATTACCTCTGAATGGCTACACCACTTCAGCAATTACTACTAGAAACTCATCTTTTAATTAGTTTTCCTTCAAAAGGTATATGTATTGACAACAGAGTATTTCAACTGTACTCCAAAAAATATATATAATTCCAACAGAGATGAACAATTTTAACTATTCCTTCATTACTCTTACTGAAAGTGAGGAAGAAAAAACAAATACATTCCCTAACAGCCAAACTCTTTCCTGAAAAGAGCCTTGCTAATAAGATGAAGAGCCTTATTTTCTCTCTCAATACACACTCCTCCAAATACAGTGGATCTCATTTGCAGAAATGACTACCCTCTTCCTGTTTTAAAGCATTTTTTTCAAATGTCTAGTTTACTGTAGCTCTCCTAATTCCTCCTCTCTTCTCTTAAATACTCCGTAATTGCAGTTCTGCTCCACTCCACTGAAATTGCTTACACCACTCTCAGTGACGCCTTCCAAGATGCATCTTCCTCCAATTTCAACTGTCAAAATCTTTCAATGCAACCAATTTCTCCTCCTTCCTATAAATAAGTTTCCAGCCCAGATCAATCTCATGTCCCACTTAATCCAGTATTGTCCAGATAGGAAGAAAACACAAAACTTTCTCCACACCTTGTGCTTTGGGACGTTTTTTCATATTCTCTGCCTATTTTCCACCTTACTTCCCCCACTACCTTCTCCAATTTGCGTTTCTCTTTATTGTCGTCTAGGTGTCCCACAGTTCTGATGTCACTTCTTTCCTCTTTCCTTCTTGCATTAAGACTGTGGTCTTTTCAATGGCAGGCTGCAATGACCCAGTACTCAAATCTCAGGTTACTTGACCCACTGCAATGACATCAGGCTCTATTAGTAACTCTATCAAGTACTTTTTGTCTCTAACATTTTTCTTGTAGACATTCTCCTATCTCCATTCTCCTCCTGATATTTCTTTGATGTTATTCTCTTCCAGTGCACAAAATATAGGAAGAGTTGAATTCCTCATATTTCTCTCTAATTATTCTCCTATCCATCTCTAGTCCAAATTTGACTATCTTCACTGTTGACAGTTTCACCATTACAGAGCAACACGTAGGTCTGTCCTTCAACACTATCCACATTCCCATGCTCATAGAAAAATCCACAGATTTATTCTTTTGCAATATCTTAGATATCACTTTGATCTTTCTTTTATGAATTCGGAAAAAAAATAATATTTGTCTGTGCATTGGTCATCACTCAATTCAAATTCTTTTTTCCATGTTTTATATATTTCACCTTGATGGCTCGACAATTTGTTCATTTAAAATTCTCCTGACAAAAGCCACCTGATATCTTCTTATTCTGTCTTTACTCAAAATTCCTTTATTCATGTTTTTCCATGTCACTTAAATGCACCGGTGTCTCACAAAAGTAATATACCTGGATACCCGTCCTCGTATACCTGTCAAATGAGCATGATTTCCCATCTCACAAGTGGAAAACTTAGAAGTAACCCATTTATATGAGCTGTTCTATTTGGAATCTAATACAGAAATCACCCACAAGACTGGCTCTCCTTCCACATCTAACTACAGCTTATTTTCTTCACTTGCAGGGAAGGCAAATCTACCAGGTTTTATGGGAAGAATTAACATGAGAGAATGATTTACAAAATGCAAAAACACTTACAGGTCTACATTTTCTCATGAAACACAATAAATGCATACCTAAATATAGATAATATAAACTAAAAACATTAACAAGGTTTTGTACACATAAAAGGGCCTTTATGCATTGGAAACCTTTCCAAGACATTTTAACCCCAAATAGCTACTTTAATGTCAGGTCTACCTCTCATTTCCTTTTTTGTCTTCCCTGACAGAATACCCAAATGCTATGGATCAATGACAGCTGTGTAACACTTCATCCTCATCACCTGATAGCAGAATACTGCTCAGAAGCAGTACGCACATGATATTCTCCAAAGCATTTTATTCTTAAGAATAAACACATTCTTAACATGGCATGTTTGTCATGTCAGAGCTAACTCTATTAGCCTTTCTGCTATCCCTCTCCTGTTATCATTTCTGGGCATTCCCATTAGAGATAAATGAAGCCAGTTCCTCTGAGAACAAGCCAGAGGTTTTTTAGGAGTCTAATTTTGGACCCAGAGGCTTTATTGATTTATTATTAAAGGGTGAAAGTACATTACATGACAGAAAAAAAGGCTACTTTTACCTGGGCTGTTCTTACGGAGAGATGATGACAACGAATTGCCTAATGACTCTCCACTTTTCTGGTTTTCATTTATTATTAAATAGCCAAACACCGGTGAAGCTCTAAGAATCCATAAGGGAGTGAATGCAACCATGAGATAGAGACCAATATAAAAGGAGAATGATGGGACTTTGAGTAACCAGGTCTGGTGGGAGGTGTCCCTGCCAATGGCAGGGGGGGTCAGAACTGCATGATCTTTAAGGTCCCTTCCAACCCAAACCATTCTATGATTCTATGATACAAAATATGGTTGAAAAAGTAAAAAAAAGGAATATTGCAGCTACATAGAAGAAGCATACAACAGCTGAAGCGGACATTCCCAGATTCAACCACAAAAATGGAAAAAATACACAAGAAAACAAGAAGAAAGACCTATACATGCATGAAGAATCTGAACATGAAGGACTAGATCTGCAAGACCCTTCTGTGTGCACCTCAGATCCCCCAGACTCCCAGGGTGACCAGTGAATAGACTGATGAGACATCCCTAGCAGGGACCGCCTACAACAGCTCGTTTTGCACAGTTGTGTATGCACCCAATTAACTTTGCTACAGGACGGACTGTCTATTCCTTGGCAGCTGACCACTTACTACCTTCATTTATCAGTTATCATTTATCATTTTGACAACATAACGTATGTCTGACTGTGGCCTTTTCCGTGGGAGGCTGCAATAGTCGAGCGATGCTATGGAAAAGGATTAGCACCAGAAATGGATTGTTCCAGTTGAATCCAGTTGAAAATCGAATCTGCATGCCTGAACCATGCCGCAGTGCGGTGGGTTTAGGGCTGGCACACTGTCACACCGTTAAGTGGAGTTCTCCAGCTATGCAAGACAAACAAATTGCAAGGCCAAACTCTATGGGAAGCTATCAATAACTTCCTAAATATTCCACCCTGGGAATATGCTTCAACTACTCATCATCTGCAGGCATGACGCCCCAGTCTGAAATTGCAAAATACATGAGTCAGTCTTCACTAGATGTGTTCTTCTTCAGTTTTTTTGAGGACTTGTTTTTTTTCTGAGTATATCAAAGCAAATTTGCATTCATAGGATAAAATGCTTTGCTATTCTCTTCGTCCAGTACCACCCCGAACGATTTAGATACATGCATTATATACATAAAGTGCCATGTGGAAGTTTAAAGCCCATTTAAAGCCCTTAACTGCTTATCATTTTCTTTTAGTTCTCAGGAGAAAAACAGATACTCACAAAAATCAAAAAGTTAGGAGCCCAGCTTCACAGGCATTTGTCACTGTCATTTAGAAAAGCGATTACAGGGTGCAACGTGAAAAGTATCTGCATAGCACTTTAGGTAGAAGTAGCTACTCATAATGAAATCCACTTAGAGTTAACTTGGGTAGAGTGAAAATAGACTTGTAATGAAGTAGGTAGAAACTCTCAAATATCTTCAGTGATTATGAAAAAGGATGCTTTGAAAAATCAGACAACTAAGATAATTTATCCAAAATATGGTCAGGTTACCCTCTCATAATTGTCAGTCCATGTGCGAGGAATAAGAACATATACTTTGTTCTGCACTAAGCAAGGGCTTTTTTGTAAAATTCAGGTACAAAGTATTTTATTTTGTGCTCAACGTTCTCTTTAACAATTAAATTTTCACAAATTAAGTATTTTAAATGGCTCTAGAGAGATTAATGTCTCAGAATTCCTCATCTACACCCAGTCATCAGCCCAGAGAGAACAATTTTTTACTCATTTTCCAACTCCATTATAATTAATAAAACTACAGTGACATATTTTTACAACAGTAGCACCCAGAAATGTCAGTGCACAGATATCCACACATACAGGATACATATTTGATGCTCTATTTTTTTTTCTCTCACTCAAAAAGCTTTTAATTGTTGTAAATTAAATCAAACACTGAGTAGGTCTTAATTGGTGTGTGAAATGCTCAACACAAGGATGACTCCTTAATGAGGACCTGAATTTAGTTATTTAAATGCAAGAGGGCAAGTCTCGAAGTCTGCACTTCTGCACCACCAAAGACTGGGGAGGCACCTAAGCCCTGCTGATGGCTGCTTCACGACCACAGATCCCATCCTCTGAACCTGTGTCATCAGTCCAGGCACAGCCACACCATACTCATACACTCTGAAAAACAATGGCTGCATCAAACTGGCAACTGGGAACAGTTCCCGATTCATGCTAACTCCTGAACCGTGTCTGGGAATTTCAAGAGGAACCTACTGGTTGACCAGGGCAAAGGCAGATCCAGGATCTCTCTAACGATTTCACAGAGATGATCTGAGTTATCTACATCTACAGGGCTAGGGCCCTGATACAGTTCAATTCACTGGCACAGAAACAGGCTGCAATCACAGAATCACAGAATGATATGGGATTGGAAGGGACCTCTGGAGATGATTTAGTCCAACCCCTGGCCACAGCAGGTTGGATAGGAACGTGTCCAGGTGGGGTTTGAATCTCTCCAGAGAAGGAGACCCCACGCCCTCTCTGGGCAGCCTCTTCCAGGGCTCTGCCACCCTCACAGGAAAGAAGTTTTTCCTCATGCTGGGTTCTCAGCATTAGAGTCTGAATCCAGCTTTTCCCGAGTGGGATGCTATCCTACTCCAGTAAAAGAAAACATCTTTCAGGTAGTTTGAAAAGCCATTTGATGACAAAGAATAGCACAAGGGACCAAATTACATCAAATAGCAAAAAATGTAGACAACTTGGTAAGAAAACAAATGCATTAACCCACTCAATAGTAAGACACAAGGTCCTACCCCAAATCCCTTCACTGCTCAACACAGGGTTTTCAACAGGAATCATGTTCAGCTGCCAACAGCATCAGAAGACACTCTTCAGAAGCAGAATGCTTCAATTCTGAACAAGGGAACATGGCAAACAGATACTGTTGGTCCTACTGCTTAATTTCAGAAGTTGCTGCTGTGCTCCAGAGCAATTATAACCAAGTCACTCTAATTTATGATTGGATTTATGGAAGACATGATAAAAAATAGGAGGAGAGTCAAAACATCCTACAATCACTCAAGGAAAAAAAAAATGATATACGAAGAATCAACTGTAAACATTATCTCTGGGTCATCTTATTGATATATTGCTCTTCTTCATATAATGACATATTAATATGTTCTGCTTGAGAATCCACCCTTCAGTTTGCCTGCTGATTTCTTCTCTTTCCTGTTCCTTTTCTGAATAGTAACTTTGAAAATTGTCACTCAAGACACTAATAAAATTAAGCATTTTTACTTTGTGAGCAGCTTATTTTATTAAAAGTCACCAGAGTGCAACCTCTTTTAAGACGAGACTTCATTTCCACTCCCCATCATACAACAGGTCGACCCCAGTAAGTGCAAAAATAGATGCACACATCTCTATGTAGCAAAGAAGAAATTTTAAGGAAGAGTACAAACAAAAGATAGCAAACAATATAAATAGTCGCCATAGACCCTACATATTGTAATGTTATCTCTGATGCAGATATTTTGCACCTGATAATCCTAGAAAAAATATTATTGTAGTTTGCTGAAACATCTCAGGAAATCATCCACTGGTACCATGATTTCAAATTTTGTCCTTTTTTAAGGTATAAGCTCCACACTGAAAGTAGCAGATGAATACAGACATTTTTCTCTACAGGACCGGTAGATCAGCTGCCAATCTACTGATCTCATAAATCTATGATCTTCCAAAGTCCCTTCCAACCTGGATTACCCTATGATCTGAGTCTGCAATATAGCAGGTACCAGTCCCTGTCTCTGCATTCTGTTTTGCCATCCCCAAGGATTGTCTGGAGTCATCCCTCTCCTTCCTTATCCAGCTAATCTACAACTGTCCTCCCCAACTCCTGCTCCTGCTGTGCATCAACTGAAGCAGCCACAGATGTATAACCAGGTTCTGGGATGAAATTTTCAGGAGTTGAATGTTTGATGAACCAAAAAGTGCATTTCTGAGCCTGTAAATAGTAAAAGATGAATGGGGCATGTCAGAAACAGAAAGACTTCTGGAGAAACGTAAACATCATCCAGATTATGCCTCAATGAAAGTAGAAAAGTCAGCGCTGCCGCTTACAAGAACCAACCTGTTCTTCCCTTTTGAGAGCAAGGGTGCAATGCTGAAACATTTCTCCTACCCAATGGCCAGAGCTGGTTTGTGGAAAACATCTACCATCCCATAATGGTAGTTGAGCGTTTTCCAATTACAGAAATGCCCAGGATGCAGCATCTTTTGCTGCTAATCTTCAGCTTTCTATGACCACTTCCATTGTCTAATCAGAACAAGCATCCCTTGCATGATACTTCTACTTTCTCATTCCTGAAATTTGGGCAATCCTTAAAACATCGTTGGTGACTCCTGGAAAGTCAAATTCCTGAAAAATCAAGCCCAAACTACAGTAATAATACAGATAAAATCTACTTGGCCACATTTCTCAACAGAAAATAAGATCTTATCTTCCAAACCAAAGACCGAAATAGTCTCTTCACCCAGGTAGATGAAATACCACTAACTCCAACTTTGCATATCTGCAACAGGAATTAACTATGAGCAACACGTAAGAAACTTCAATAAAAATCATTATATATTGCACAAGACTTTATCTTATTTGAACTAAGGACTTATTTATGTGTATTATTTTAATTGTACTAGAAATTTAAATGGAAGTTTCAAAGGTATCATAAAATTTTGCAAGTAACAAAATAAGAGCAATATACAAATGTATCCACGTCACTGAAATTCTAAAGCAACACCTATCACACAACAAATTACAAGCCAAAAATTCAATGATGTTAAAGTAAAAATAAATTTAATAAAAATTCCATAAAACTGAAGATAAGGCAATGTACACCACTGTAATTTGAAGGCATAAATTTGATAGGAAGATGCTAATTAAACCACAGAAGCCAAAAAAAATCAAAGTAAATACTACACATCAAAGAAACACTAAAGGACTAAGACACAGAGGTTAATAGCTAAAACATTCATGCAACCTTAAATCTGCCTTAATGGTAACCTAATATAAGGTCTATTCTGCACTTATCTTCTTTCAAACCAACTAAAGTATGAGGAGTTTTACTACTGAACTTCTTAAGGGTTCTGGGAGAACTAAAGCTGCTGCACTTCTACACTTCCATACGTGAACAACTTAACTCTCATTTAGCATAACCTGACTTCGGAAATCCTTTTTTTTATTATTGAAAATGTTGTATACAAACCTTAACCAAGAAAATCAAAGAAAAGAATGGAAAAAAATCATCATTCTGTGAAATGGCATTTGAAGTGAGCTTTTGACTCAGGGCAACCAGAATAACTCTTTGGGCAAGAAAAAGTTTCAACGCTTTCCACTGAGTACCAACTACAGGGACAGGTCATTAAATAACATTCCCTCAATTAATTTTGGTTGTGCTGTTCTGGGAAAAAAACAGAGGAGATAAAAATGATTCACACAAACAAAATTCTTAACATATTAGAGCATCTCTTTGTGGTAACTATAATTTTTTCCCCTGGAGTAAATGTAACATAGCTCACCTTTCAATGAAACCGAAACAAATTACTTTGCGTTCACTGCACAACAAAGGCATCCACGTAGGCAGTTACCTGGAGTGGTTATTATGCTAT
Organism: Limnodromus scolopaceus; assembly: GCA_028565335.1. Classification (NCBI taxonomy): domain Eukaryota; kingdom Metazoa; phylum Chordata; class Aves; order Charadriiformes; family Scolopacidae; genus Limnodromus; species Limnodromus scolopaceus. Next base: position 118,043,823 of record JAOXNO010000024.1, read on the forward strand.
AAATCCACACCTGGCTTACACTGAGCTGATCTGTCCACATAACCATAACGTAAATCATAATCATGTCGAGTTTGAATGAGTCTCCGCAGCAGTTACCCTCTTCTTTAAGAATACCATATATAGCAGAGCTCTACCTTGCTGAAAAGTACGATTATGGTTTTTTTTTTTTAAAGTAACCTATTTTATGGAATGAGAATAAAACAGCTTTATTCTTTAGCAGAACACAGGAGAAGGATGGGATCACTCTCTCTCCTCCCATCAAGGAAATAAAAGAAAATGGAGAGATGCTAAATGACTACATAGACGCAAAAAGAGATAAGAAGGACAAGAAATAATAGGGCTAAAATTAAAAGAACATTATAAATACTCAAAGCAGTTCACTCCTGGAAAACCCTTCCAAATGGAAGACTGGGACAGACGTGTCAATGATTTAACCAACATCAAACAGCTACATAACTTAAACACAGGTCAATGGGCCCATGGAAGATTGCACACTATCTGGTTATGGCCACAAAAATGATCATAGGGCTGGAACACCTCTGCTGCTGAGAGAGTTGGGGGTGTGCAGCCTGGAGAAGGACAAGGGATGATGCTTTAAACTGAAAGAGGAGATATTCAGACTAGATATAAGGAAGACACTTTTTACACTGAGGGTGGTGAAACCCTGGTTCAGGTTGCCTAGATAGGTGGTGGATGCCCCATCCCTGGAAACATTCCAGATCATGCTGGACGGGGCTCTGAGCAACCTGATCTAGTTGAAAATGTCCCTGCCCATGGCATGGGGGTTGGAATAGATGCCGTTTAGAGGTCCCTTCCCACGCAAATCATTCTATGATTCTACGGATGTCTAAGACAGCAAAGACAGGAATTCAAGTCAAGTCATCACACTTCAGCTGGTTATAGTACAGATGCCTCCACCTGAGCTGGTCACTCCCTTGCAGCCAGTGGAAGAAAAACACATTTTGGGGGCTCCATTCACCTGGTTTAAATTTCTTTTGACATTCCTTATGCAACAAATTAAACATGCAAGTGCTTGTTTTACCTATAAAACCATAACTCTGTGTATTGCTGTAGCACTACTTGCAGCAGCAATTCAGCACGCATACAGTCCCTTCCAGTGCTCTCTCCCAGCTCCGTACCTGGTACAATGTAAAGCAAAACCAAGGTTTGTTCTCCCCACATTCTCCTATTTGGTGTGGAAGGAGAAAGAGCAATGAGCAACCTAATCCCATGTGATACACGTTCACCAAATGAGCTCTACAGAGGGAAATGCATGATGCAGGGTACATCCTGATTTACTAGATGATATTTTAGCAATGCCTACTTGTATGTGAATAGTTGCAACAGCCCATCCTTTAAAACCAAGTTAAATCTTCCTCAGAAGCATATATGCTAACTTTGTGCTAGTGTGGCTATGATGAAGTCAGTCAAATATCATATTGAAAAAGAACATTTGTTTGTTCAAGTTAGACATACACAACTAAAGACACAGCTGGTGCCACAGATCTTGAGCATCCAAGCACAAAAGGCTTTTAAATAGTAGCGTGGAGACCAAGTGAAGAAAGTGAGATGCTTCTCTTTCTGCGTCAAAAATCACAAAATTACCTAAATGGCAGGTCAATGTCATTCATGCAAAAATTGTACTATAGATAAATGGACACAAGTAACCAAAGAAGTCCAATGATTCACACAAAATAATATAAAATATTCTGTACTGAAAAAAATAACCTGTGTAAATATAACCCTTGTGTTTAATTCTCATAACTGACAGGTTTATTTAACAACACAAATTTGGGAAATTCAGAAGCTACATCCCTTTTCAAATCCGCAGCAATGAGAAGCTATTGAATCCTGTGTACCACACCGCTACCTTTTACTAGAAATAATTATCCTCTTTTATTACACAACTTCGAATGATTCCTTAGAGCAGCATCCACACATAATCCTCTGAATAAAGAACCTCTGGATTCATTTTTCATTTCAGAGAGGGAAATTATAGTATCAGCAAGAGAAGTCTCCTTCAAGCCTTATTTGCATTCAAGAGGCTGCCAGTTGGGTAAAGTTTCTCCCCATTTAAGTAATTCTGTTTCCCAGCAACCCGCGCTGTTGCCAGGAGAAACCCCGGGGAGAGCTTCCTCCGCACCCGCCCCGCCGCAGTCCTGGGGGTACAGCTTTGTGCAGCGCTGCTTCATGCCAGCGCACACACCCGACTGTGAGCCGCATGCTAAACAGTCCGCCAGGAACTCCAGGGACTCCAACAAGAGATTTTTTTGATTTTTTTTTTTTTGGAGAGGGCTTAGTGATGAATGACGTAGCCCTTTTTATTGCAATGCAGTCAGAGGTGATAAGGCAGCGCAGGGTATTTTCATCAGGGTGGTGTTACCTGGGGAGCAGCATTTGACAGCTGGATGTGCAGCTCCGTAAACATATTTCCTGTACGCTTTTAATCTATCAAGCATGGGGTGTGCATGTAACTTCCTTTTTGTTGTTGTTTTCCAGCTGCCAACAGCAAGAAAGCACACACAAACAACAACCAAAAAAAATCCCCTTAGATTGCCTTAACCTTTGCTTCTCCTTGCAACACCTTCCAAAATGTAAATGGAATGGGTGGTTAAAAAGTAATTCCTGTTTTTCCGATGACAGTACAATATTTATAGTTGTACACTTGGCTGGAAAACGAGCTGTTTAGTGTTTAGATATAAATACCTGACAAGGTGCAAAAGGGAAAAAAAAAAAAAAAGAAGGAGAAAGAAAAAGCCATGGCATGTTATTACAGGCAGGATTTCCAAGCAAATTTCATCTCACACCTACCTGTAAAGATGTTGTAAGCACAGATTTCAGAGGTTGTCTTTCAGATAATACACAATTACTGGGGGTGACGTGCTTCCACAAGGAAACATACTCTGCTTTACATGCTTTCTGATATGATTCTGGGTGTACGCAGTGAAATTGTAATGAAATTTAATAATTTATGGAAATGGATGGCTTGAGTGTATTTGATGCAGAGATAGTCTCTTAGAAAGAAGAAATAAGTAATTAACTCTTCTGAACTAGAAAGGTAAATTGAAATTTGAGAAACGCTAGACCACATGTGACACTGTTACTCAACATGCTCCTGAACTGTACTTCAGTGGAAGTCAGATCTCACATTTTTTGGCCCATATTCCATATAATCTTCAGTAAAAATGGGTAACTAGTTAATTTTTTATGTAAAACACCATTTCAGGTAAATAAAGTGCTGGAAAACTTTAAGAAATTAATCCTTCTAAACCTTAAGAGAAACTATTTCCTTTGTAGGCTTTGAGTCATACTCACTCAAGAATGTCTATTTTAGACCTACAATAGACAGATATTAATTTCATGTCCAAAAAAAAAGTTTTATATTTGCTCATGATTAACAATTTTTTAAATAATTAAAGGAAAAAATATCTAATATTTTTCATATTATTCCTTATGTTCTGCTGAAAAAATATCTTACAAAACTTTAAGCTTACATTTTAGTTTGCAATTCTATTGCAAAATCTTGCACCTTGCACAATTCAGCAAACTGTCAGCATATCAGGGAAAATCTGTTTAAAACTTGTCAACCTAACACTGCATACAGATTTAGGCACAGAGTAAGCATAAGGTATCAGATTTTTTTTTTTCCCTGATTCTGCACAGTACAAAGAGACTACAAAAACATGGAGATTTCCATGACACACTAATTCCCAAGTATCAAGGTACCGGGCTGTCCCATTCAGCAGTTCTCTGTTTTGCCATTTGCCCTTGGCAGGAAAGTACCGATGATTTAAATAAGTTCTCCAGTGATCCCAGACCACTGATATCCAGTATGCTCTGTCAGTGCGCTGACCCTGTATCATTACAAGTCAGCACAATTTAAACTTTAATGATGACACAGATTCAAGCTGTTGAAAAACTACCGGATGATCTCCTGCCCATGCTCACAGGGATCTTTGTACCAGGCCATGAACATAGGTAAGAAAAGTTACAGTCTTTTAGTCTCAGCACCTTTCTGTGTGCCCATAGGAGCAGATGCAGGCTGGCCAGCCACCTCCTCCAAAGGCAGGGGATGAGACAAATGAGAAGACCAGACCACAGCCCACTAGTCTGACCACAGTAATTTCTGTTAGTTGTTTTAAGAATGGTAAAAAAAAAAGATTAGCATGGACAGAAATTCCACTAAAACAAACAGGCTTGTTCGCAAAACAACTTACAGGGTTATTTCTGCTTCTGAACACTCATTGTGTTTGGAATATTAAGCTTCAAAAGATGTCTAACTAAATGCAACATTAGAAATAAACTGAACATCTCCTAACGGGATATATGATAGCTAAAATTGTCTCACTTTAAAATCTCTTGTGAAACAAACTCCCTCTGTGAATCTAAAGTATACTCTTCTTCATGCATCTACAGTCAACTGGGGTGGAATCCAATCTGTCTATGCCCTGTTCTATACCCAATATAGCGCAGGGTATATTGTCTATACCCTATAACCAAGTGCTATTTCAGCAGACAGGGACAGAACAGGAAGAGTAGAGTAGTTCCCATAAAATACCTGTTCATGTTCTGCATAACTTTAATGGAAAGAAGTGTGTCTCTGAAGGAAGAGCAAGCGAACCCTGTTGTCAAACTTCTGCTTAGGATGTCATTGCAGCCTCCCAACAGAGGAGGATCATCAGGATCCTGAGGGAATTCAGTAACTGCTGGAGTATCCAAGAAAAGATGGACACAGCTACAGCTAAGAGGATTTATGGAGTCAGGGCACAGCTGAAGTTGGAAGGGATCTCTGAAGATAACCTAGTCCAACTGCCCTGCTGAGAGTAGGTTGCTCAAGACTGTCCCCCATCAGGTTTGGACTATTCTCCGTGGATAAAGAAGCTAAAACTTCTCAGGGCAACTGGTTCCACTCTTCTACCAACCTCGAAGGAAAAAAAAGTTCTCTTCTTATGTAAAAACAGAATTTCCTGTGTTTTAGTTTCTGCTTGTTGCCTCTTGTCCGTCCATGGGGCATCACCGAGAAGACTCTGTGTCCATCTCCTTTACTCCTTCCCATCAGTTATTTATACTCATTGGTAAGATCCCCCTGTGCACCATGTCCCAGCTTCACTGAATTTAGGCAGAGACTCCTTCACTCAAAGATCATGTACTTGTTTTAACAATATCAAAGCCACTAAAGCTGAAATATTCCTGCTACATCTGAGGACAGTCATAATAAAACAATGAGGGTGAGGCTAGAAACCTATGGAAATGTCAATTTCCTGTGCTCACTAGCCACATTCCTCTCCAGGTGTCTCAGCAAAAACATTCCCTGCAACTTTTTCTAGAGTTCGGTATGTCAAGTTGAAGCAGTAATTCCATATAGAATGAATTCATATTGTATGAGTTTAATGTAAAATATACAGACTTGGAACTAAATCAAATAGTTGAAGCAAATGCAGATCAATTCGTAAGGTTAAAAATAGAACCAGACACTATACCAACAACTTGAAAATCTCTTAGGTATGCAGGAGTTAATCACTTAAACACAAGTGCAACACCTCAACCCAAAATGTTAGCTATGCTTTGATACACAAACAGGAAAATACTGCGTAGGAACAAGACTGCAGTTGACACTATCACTAAGAAAATTCTGTATCTACTTCTGATATCCAGAACTCAAGAAAGACCTTAAGTAATTCATGACAGTTTTAAAGAAAAGAAACAAAAATTAATAAATGATTGAAAATGTGCCTTCTGTTGACAGAATAAAAATTCACTTCATTTGGTTTATGTCTGGCTAAAGTCTGTACTTTTTAAAAAAATGGGCAAACCAGCAATTTAATTATGATCTAAATGTACTTCATGAAAAGCAGAAAATACACACTAACGTGGTTTTCATCTTCACGAAGAAAACTCTGCCAGGCTGTAATGGTTGGAAGTTGAAACCTAACAAAGTGATTCAAAATATGCACCTTTTTAATGGAGAGAGTTGTGAAACATTGGAACAATTTATGAAATTTTGCAGTGGATCCTCTGTCAAATGACATTTTTAATCAATGTTTTCTTTAAAGAGCATGATCCGGTTCAAGCGAGAATTAATTCATGGAACTGCTGTGCTCTTTTTCATACAGAAGGTCAGACTAAAGTTCACCATGACCTCCTCCATATTTGTAATTATTGCTCTATTAATCTATAAAGCTAAGAGGCTTAATAGGTTTAAACAAACGTTAAGACTGTCTACCCGTGAGCTGTACCTTTACTGCCACAAAAAAATAAACCCACTCCAGATGTGTATGTTACAATGCAAGTACCTCTGCCTGGAACATAGCTGAGACCACAGAAAGAGTGAAGATATTTCCTGACAGTGCTCAGTGGGACCAGTGGGACAAAACATTATTTTAATTTACTATATTCTGCTATCTCAGGCCATCTAGAAGAAAAAAAATAGAATGTGTGTGTATATATATATATATGTGTTATTATACAATGTCTTGCACAGGAGGTTTCCTCTACATTATTAGGGCTCCTTGAGTAGTGCTCCTACCACTATCATAAAATAAAATAGTCAATTAAATAGAGTAAGCAATATATACTTACATACTCATAAAACACAGCCATGTTTCACCAGTAATGTAACTAAAATTAATTTTGAGAACTAGCCTTATACTAGAAAGGTAAAAGCAATAAATAATATGGGATTTTACTAAAAAGCACAAGATCCTATTGCACCATTATACAGAAATCATATGAAAGAAATAATTTTCAAAAATGAATGGAGCAGCTCTACTGCAAGGAAACAAAACAGCACAACAGACTCTAATTCCCAGATTATGAAATTTGTTGAAGATCAGATAAATCCAACTTGATTACAAAAGAGTAAGTGAATCTTACCAATGTTTGTATTGTTTTCAGCTCACGGTATGGTATTTTATCCCCATTTAACCGACTACTACAAACAGAACCCTTTGTATCACAAACCAACTACATCTAGTCACTTCACAGAAATCCATATAATATACAAGGTTTAATTGCATAATTTTATCCTCCTCCATGGGAATCGCAGCAGTGGCAGCAGCCTCACCTTTGAGAGCTGCACTCTGGCAGATCTAGTCGCTGCAGCAGAAGGGAAAGAGCTGCAAGAAGCGAGGAGCAGGAGATCAACGGGATCTTCAAAGAAACCGCACCAGCAGGAAGCTAAATGCTCTACAGCTCTTCATCTAGGGAAGAGTTTCAGGGCCCTCCACACCATTGAAAATGAACACGGTGGACAACTCAGGTCACTATATTAGGATCAATGCTAGTTACCACTTAAAAGAAAGGTCTGGTAGATGTTCTCAAGTGTCTGCACACTAAGGCAGAGTTTGGTTCATGAAGAAGGAGATTCAGATGTCTAAATGTGGTTACAGACCTATAATGTGACAAGAATCAGAGACCTGGCACAGCTCACACAACTTGAGCAGTGTCACGGATGGGAAGAAGGTATGTAGGAAGGATTAGCCCAGAAGAACAGGATGGGGAGCTGCACTCTACTGAAACGAGGTCCTTAATAACACAGAGCTCCAGTGTGAAACTGAAGTCACATCTGCTGAGAGTCTCCAAGACAAGATCAGAGGGAAAACACTGGAGGTGGTGTGGTTTGGGGCCTGCTGTAGACCAGCTGACCAAAAGGAGGTGTGTGAATGAAGCTTTCCACAAAGGGTGAGCAGAAGTCTCCAAACTTCTGGCTCGGGTCCCCCTGGGAAATGTCAGTTCTCAGACGTCTGCTGGGAGGGTAACATCAAATTGTGCAAGCAATTCAGGAAGCTGCACTAATGACAATTTCACACCGAAACTGCCAGAGGGACCAACGAGAGGTAACGGCTGGCTGTTGACTGGCTGCTCAGAAGCAGGGAAAAAGCGGTGGCATTGCAGCAGCAGATGGCAGAGAGCTGCAGTGACACAAAATGACACAAGTTCAGGATCCAAAAAACAGGCTAGAAAGGTAAACAGCAGATTTAGCACTTCAGATTTTCAGAACTCAGACTTTGGCTTATTTAGGGAATTGCTCGGTAGAAGCCCCTGAGAGGCTGTCAAAGGGAGAAAGAGCCGTTCAGGATGGTCTGAATCTTGACAAAATCTATTTAAGAGAGCTAAGGAACAAAATATCATGCAGAAAAACTGGGAACTTCATCAGAAACACAGAGCTGCTTAATGGACTAAAATGCAGAGACAGCATACAAGAAGGTGAAACAATAACAAGGAACAAAGGAGGTATATAAAATGCCTTGACTATACATTTAGGCACAAAATCAGAAAGGCCAAAGCTGGAGTTAAAACTAGCTAGGGACATAACTGGCAATAAGGAACGATTCCACAAAAATTACAAGAGTAAAAAGAAGCTCGTAACAATCTGGATGCATTGATGAATACAGAGGACAACCTAGAAGTAAATCAGAAAAGACTGAAGTTCTTAAAACCTCTTTTGCGTGTCTTCAGAAACAAAGACTGCTCCAAAACCTCTGCACGCACTGGTACAGCCAGAAAGAAAAGCAGCAAACAATGTGAGGAAAAATGGGTTATGACCACTTAGAGAAGCTAAATGTGTTGAAATCCAAGAAGCCACATGGAGTTTTTCCAGAGCTGAGAGGCAAGCTTGCTGGTGTGACCATCAGAACACAGACCTAGATAGACTGATATCTAGAAAAATCACAGTGATTGGGGGAGATCTCCAATGACAGATATAGGCTACAGCAACTGCCATTTTTACTGAAGGCAAAAAGAGGACTGAGGAGCTATAGGATGCTTCGCCTTGGCTCAATCCCAGGAAAGATCATGGAGTATGTCCTCTTAGAAATTACTTCCAAACACAAAGAGAACAAGAATGTAATCAGGAATAGTCAACACATTTATCAAAGGCAAATGATGCTCGACCAGCCAGGTTGCCTTTTAGGCTGAAACGATTGGCTATGCAGATGAGGGCAAAGCAGTGGATGTAATACATGTTGACTTTAGCAGGGCTTCTGACACCATCTCTTACAGCATTTGCATTTGGAAGCTGAGAAAATACTGCCTGAAGAGCAGGCAGCTAGGCACTAGACACGTCAAAAATTGGCAGGACCACCAGACTCACAGGGCAGCGATCAATATCCTGATGTCTAGTGTGTAGCAGGTTACCCCAGGGGCTGATGCTGGGGCCAGTACCATTCAATACCTTTAAACAATAACATGAATGATGCGACAGAAAACACACTCAGCAAATTTGAGGGCAACGCTAAACAGAGAGTGAGAGTGGACGTGCCAAACAGCAGAGCTTCAGTCCAACGAGACCTTGAAAAATACCAGGTCTGTGCCAACAGAAACCTCATGAAGGTCAAGAAGGAGAAGTGCAAGTTGTGCACCAGTGCAAGATAACCTCAGCCCTTCTGGAAAGGACCCGTGATGGAAATTTCTTTTATAGCAGCACAAAATTATTTTATCTATGGAGTTACAGAGCATAAAATGGGCCTGACGTATCTTTTGTCCAGGCTTTTATCAATAAGCAACGTGAAGGTGCCACTTTAATCTAGGAAATGTGCTACTCTTGGTATTATCTCTAGAGTCCATTGTCCTAACAACATTAACCCCATCTCCACACCCCTCCTTTGCATCCACCTTTCTCTATATCAGACAGAATATTCTTCCTGCTACCTTTAATTTCACTACTATCTTCTTGCTACCTTCAGAATTTTACCCAGTATCTATACAATGTAAGATTTTACTATGGTCTCAAACACTTCTTTCACTGGGCTCATGCCTAGTTTATTAGTTATTTATTATTCTCCCACCAGCACTTACATATTTCATGTATTTAAATATTTTCTCTAATGTCACCTTACAGCTGAAGCCTTAACCCTGATCTTTCTATTCTGAGCATTGAAACCAGCTGATGTATTTCAGCTGTGAGCTATGACTTGCAAGGATTTGGGTGGCCTTGTGGCCTCTGTTAGCCAGGAAGCTGCAGCAGCAAAGGTTGTAAGAGCTTTTCTGCACTGTCCCAGTTCAGGACAATCAACTGGGAATTCAGCCTGGAGAAGGCTCCGGGGAGACCCTATTGCAGTCTTTCAGTACGTAAAGGAAGCCTACAGGAAAGATGAGGACAACCTTTTTAGCAGGGCCTGTTGCAATAGAACAAGGGGTAATGGCTTTAAACTGAAAGAGGGTAGATTCAAACTAGATAGAAGGCAGACATTTTTCACGCTGAAGGTGGTGAGATGCTGGCCAGGGTTGCCCAGAAAGGTGGTGAATGCCCCATCCCTGGAAACATTCCAGGTCAGGTTGGACGGGGCTCTGAGAGACCTGGTCTGGTTGAAGATGTTCCTGCTCATGGGAGGGGAGTTTGCCTAGATGGCCTTTAAAGGACCCTTCCCACCCAAACCATTCTATGAGTATTTAACAGAAAACATAAGCGTTAGGGAAATACGTCGAAATCCCTGAATAGGATTACTGTGGCCCTCGGTAAAAATTAAACAGAGAACTCAGATATGGCCAAAAGAAATGTGCTTATTGGCTGCTCCAGCGATCGATTAATTCCGATCAAGAGTGCACAGGAAAAGTCATTCTGCAGCTTAAACGACGACACAGGAGAGCTCCATTCAGGCCCTCTGCTGAGGTCCACCTCCCTGCCCTCCCTGACACAGCCGCGCCGCCATGACACCCCCACAGGGCCTAGCGCCGCGCATGCGCAGAGCACACCCCGCCCGCCCCGCGCATGCGTGGCCTGAGGGAGCGGCTCCGCCCCCTCCGCCTGACCGTCCCCCCCCCCCCCCCCC
>JAOXNO010000024.1:118060789-118071207 GCA_028565335.1 Limnodromus scolopaceus
CTCTGGCCAACCTGGGCCAGGCTCTCACCACCCTCACACCAAAGAAGTTCTTCCCCACATCTCATCTCCATCTCCCCCCTTTCCATGTCAAACCCTTCCCCCTTGTCCTATGGCTCCCCTTCCTCATCAATCCCTCCCCAGGGGTCAGATTCCAGTTTATGAGAGGGCAAATTAGTGGGGCCATTGAGTGGCCAGTGCTGCACACAACAGGTCGCATTGTCATTAGCATCTTTCCCTGCCTAAAATTGGAAATTTTAACACCAATTTCACTACTTGGAAGCCATCGTGACACAGCCTTTCTCCTGATAAAACTGTAACTTTGGTAACAAATTTCTCCATAAACATTTTCTGTACAATTCACTTCAGGATTTCTGTCTTTTGATCCCCCTCAACTCTTCTTTTGCAGGATGGAGTTTATGAATAGAAATAAATCACCACAGGTGAGGGCACAGAAAAATACTTTTGGGTGGGACTGATACCTCCTAACTTTAGCTGTTTTGAAGGACAGCATCGTTATTTTTGGTAGCAAACAAAGGAGGAGTAGCATCTTCAGAACATAATTCATCTTCAAATAGAGTAGAGCAGAGAAGATGGACTGTTCTCCAGAGGGGTTTATTTCATTCAACTCACATCAAGTGCCCTGGTGAGTAGCTGAGAGTAGATAGCCTGATTATTTTTTTTTTTGATAACTGAAATTACGCAAAATTTGTTTCCTTTATTTACTTGGGAAAAACTGCAGAATTTTAAAGCAAATTTGAACTCCATAAAGATTTAACTCATACTACACATTGATTAGCCATTCCAAAATTTTATTTAGCACAATATCCTTCATATTCCCCATCATAACTTGTATTTCACGTTCCCCACTCCAGATTTTCCTTACTGATCTCATAGTCCTCAAGATTTATTCCCTCCTTTACTGGGACCTTTTTTTCTTCCTGAACCCCAAACCCATATTTGCAAAAATATTTGCCTTTTTCAAATTCTTCCAAGTCGTTGAAAGTCTTAAGTACATTCACACAAATCCATACAACTGGCTTAACTGTATTAAGGACTTTTATATATTTAAACTATCAATAGCGAAATAATAAACAATGATGACATGTAAACTGTCCCTATATTTTGGGGTAGAATTTCACTAAGGCAACTGCACAGCACACTGCCCTGCTGGAGGTGCTGATCTGATCTATCTTACAAATACAAATAAACGGTGTATAACTGGATTTCCTTTATAATCTCCCATAATAAATTCTGCAGATAACACAGAATAGCTTCCAAATCTGAAAAAAAAATCACTTCTGTAAATAAAGCAAGGGTATTTTTGCCTAGCAGGCTGACTTGTAATAGATGAGACGGTGGAAAAAGTATTATGTCACCTAATCAGTATTTTCGGCAGCCTGTTTTGCTTATGGGCATAGATATAGACTTGGTCAAAATCTTGTGTCTTCCTTTGTGATTCTGTTTTCATCTGACGGCAAAACCACACAATAAAAAAACAAACAAAAAAAAAGCTAATGGAATCAGTTAAGTTTTTTGGTGGAAAATTACGCAACATAAACATGCTCCGCCGGTGGTTTTAAATGCATTGCACGGTGTCTAGTAGATTCCTTGGCTTCGTCAGTCGGCGCTGGTTGTGTGCAGTGGCACTGATGACTTTATAAAAACAGATGACAGAGTTGTTTACGCTGCCCACCAAAGGAAATCATCATATTTAATAGCACCAGTTTCCCATACAGGGCTAAAAAAAAAACCCCAACTCTTGTGCTATATGCTGTAATAAGCTTTTTATAAATGTGCTCCTGTGGTGCTCAGCAGAGCCTGCTGTGCCGATACTATAAAAGTGAAAGGGAGCTTCATAAGCTTTAAGTGCTATCGTACATTACCATACAGCAGCATTCCCTGTTGTTAATAAAGTTTGTAAGAAATACACAGGCAAAAAATTAAAAATACCTGTATGATACTATCCACGGTCATAAAAGCTGGTGTTGTTTGGACTGCTTGTTAATTTGCTTGCCCTGCCTGAGATAGTTTAAGGAGAACGGTGAATATGATTGAGCAGATGAGCTTTCCCTCCGGGCCCTGCTTCGCCCTGCCCAGCCTCTTCCCAGGGATGCTGGTCCAGGGATGCTGGTCCAGGGATGCAGGCTGCTTCCCTGAGCCCTCTTGTGGGCTCCTTCCTCCACTGCAGCAGGCACTTCCCACAGACCAGGCAATTACCGTGCCCCGAGAAGATGATCTTCATGAAACGCGAGCTGTTTCCTCATCTCCCTGCATCAGGCAAGCGCGTGAAAATAAAATCAAACCGGTGTTTCATTAAAGGTGATGAGGAATTTTCGGGGCTTTGACCACAGATATCTTATTTTTGCTCTGGCATCCAACAATAACAGTGATTATTGAATTGCAACACAGAAAGCTCCTCTGGGAACAGATATGCAGCACAGCCTGTCATTGCTTGGCAAAATGCACTCAGGTGCTGATGTAAATGGAAAGGTTGTATATTTGAGATAGTTTCATTGGAGAAATCATAATAAAACGGATTAAGAGACACCTGAAATGCTTCTCCGTTTTAAACAAAAATATCAGGACATTTCCTGACAGCATCTGGATTCTTGAGGGAAATTAAATGCCAGGTAATATTCTATTTTGAAGAAAATAAATTAGCAGCATATGTAAAATACATCTGACTGCCTATTAAATTATCTTCTTTATCATCCACACGATGTACTGACTTTTGATTCCGTTCTTTATTGGAATTGCTACGCAGTGAATTGCTCTTCTGTACCTACAGGAAGACACAGGTCCAGATCATCAAAGATCTTTAGGTATTGAAATTCTGGTGGTATCTAAAAATTTTAGTCCCAGGGGAATCAGTGGGACTTTGTCACCTCTTTTGGTGCCCAAGAACTTACATTCCAAATGAGACAGAGTGTCCCAAAGCCATAATGAGCCCAGTGCTGTTTATTTAATGTATTTTTTCATGATGATGGCGTAGAATTACCAGGTTAGTTTAGAAGCAGCGGTGCGAAGAGGATTAAACTACAGATAATTCACAGAAAAGTGTGTTTCGACAATTGTATGGGACAAGGTGTCAAAATGAGTGTTAGAGAACACAGAACGACCAAACGTTATAGGACCAAATTACAGGAAAGGAGTAGAACAGTGGAAAATGGGATGTGGAGAGCTGCAAAACTGTGAATAACTTTCAAGGTAGTCAATAGCAATACTTTTTGTGGACAAACTGGGCAGAGCATAACTGACAACCAATGGAAAATTGATTAAACAAAGGTTATGACTTTCAGCAGCAATGTTCTTGGACGATGAAGTGTCCTACAGCTGGAGTCATTAAAAATTCAACATTTGTCATATCTTTGTAATTGCAGTCCCTTGGTATCTTCTATTCTGAGTGTGGGAGGTTATAAATATTGTTGATGACTCAGCATTTGCTTTAGACTTCTTGGTCTTTACTAGTCATATTTGCACTACTTATTCGTGTTGTCACTGCTTGTCAACGCGAACCTTCACCCAAGTGGAGGAGATTTACAATGAAGTCTGGGGGACATTTGCCTTTAGTTCAATTAATGCCAATTTGGACTCTTCTTTTATAAAAGGGATTTTTTAAAATCCTTTTCATTAAAAGATGCAAAAGAAGAACAAGATAATACTGTTTTTTACCTCTCTTTGGGATGAGCATGTTCCTTCAAAGATTTTCCAGGATAGCTGGAAGGGTACAAAAATCCTGGTTTGGGGATGAGCAGTTCTGGCACAAATACCAAGAGACGACACTTCCATCCTTAAAATAAGCCCCCCGACATAAGTGATAATTTAATATACATCATACCATCTGCCTGCAGAAATGTGCAAGCTGCTCCCAGAGAAGTCAATGGGAAATGCATTTTCCCTATTATTTTAAACATTCCAAGACCTAACTTGATGTCACAAAGCCATGCAATAGTCACCTTTCCCCAAAGACAAATCCAGCTTGCCACTAGAGAGAATAATAACCGCTGCAAAACCCACTATTTCTGGTCCTCCTCCTCTTCCTCCCTCTGCCCTTCATAGCCTGCTGGATGAAAATACAGAGTGCTCTGACAGCTAAAAAAGCAGATGGGGAAGGGAGAAGGTTTGAGAGCTACTGTAGGGGCCCTGGCAGCAGCTTTTCTCTTTATCCACCGTGAGGTTCCATCCTGAACACTTTTACTAATCGTGACTTCACCTACAGAAACATGTCAGCAGGCAGGACAGGTGCTAACACGTGCAAGCAGAGATGGAGAAGTCTGAGAGGGGATCTGATCAATGCTTATAAATACCTAAAGGGTGGGTGTCAGAAGGATGGGGCCAGTCTTTTTTCAGTGGTGCACAGGGACAGGACAAGAGGTAACAAGCACAAAGTTGAACATAAGAAGTTCCATCTAAACATGAGGAGGAACTTCTTTCCTGTGAGGGTGGCAGAGCCCTGGAACAGTCTGTCCAGAGAGGTGGTGGAGTGTCCACCTATGGAGACATTCAAATCCCCCGGACATGTTCCTGTGCAACCTGCTCTGGGTGGACCTGCTTTGGCAGGGGGGTTGGACTAGATGATCTCCAGAGGTTCCTTCCAACCCCTATCGTTCTTTGATTCTATGATTCTGACTGAGTTCACTGTTTCCCCCATATACCGGTTTACACAACATGCCAGGCTGAGTCAAGCCTTGCAAAGGTATTTGTGTGTCGGAGTCTCCTGCAGCCTCCTCCCAGGCTCACTGGAGCCTGGGTCCAGCTCTGGCAAGGCTGCACGGACTCCACCGAGGGCTCTCCTCTTGCTGATGAGGCCACTCACAAACACTTGTAGAGAAATTTGGGAATAAGGCAAATGTACCATGACATGACTTCCCCAGAACCTTTCTTGCTGACTGGGGAGTCTAGAAACTGGGTGCAGCTCCCCAGATGGGATTTTACATATGGGAAATGATGGGATTTGTTTTATTCTTTTTCACTTCCTAACAATTCCTAACATTTAGTTTGTCACTTGCAGGGGGGGAAAGAATTATTTTTTTTTTAATTTCCTACTGGGCAGTGGGTTTTCTGCCATTTTTGGCCCTATCTGCAGTAGCTTTAAGATCACATCTTCACTGACACCACCTCACTCAACTTCAGTATTTGTCAGAGACTGAGAGTTGCTTTTCCCCCTGCGCTTTAATTTGCCATGACAGACGCTGAATCTCAGCTCCCATTTTATCATCCGGCCTCTCGGTGCTATGAGGTTTCTGCAACTGGTTTTCCTTCGCACAGCCTCGAATAAACCAATATTATCAGCAAGTATATCATCCGTATCATCAGATTTGTTCAGCAGTCCACCTCCCAGCACCTGGATCCTGGTAAAAATCTCCCTCTCCTGCAAAATGCTTTGTTGCTTGTCCTTTAATCAGTGAAAAAACACGCGATTCTTACAGCATCTCATGCCCATGGCAACTTGCTTTGCTCAGCTCAGTAAGGGTCTCTGAAAGGTCCCATACACAACACAACCAGATTAATGGACTAATTAGCGCTGGTGAAGAGCTCCAGCAGTTTTGTTAAGTAAGACTTCAGCCTGCCAAACCCATGTAAGCTCTTCCCCAACTTCATGCGCTTAACGTGCTCTGGAATAATTACTAGCAATTGCCTCTGCACAGACAGTTCAGGTTCAAGTTCCTTTGGTGTTCTTCGATGCTGCGGCCTGAAGATCTGAAGTTATTCATTTTACACCCCCGTCCTCTGTTGGCCCTTCAGGCTGCCTGGCAGGCTTCTTAATCCAATCGTGTTTGGAAAAGGATTGATAATGTGTTCATGCTCTTAGAAAGTTGTTCTTCAAATCTTTTACTCTACCTTGTTAATGGAATGTATGCTCTCTATTTTTTCCTTGTTTGAACATGAAGTCTTCTTACTTGTAATAGCCTCCTTCGCTCTGATCTTTAATTACAGTGGCTTTCTTCTGGTCTTTTTAAAGTCCTTTTTGATACACTCTATTTTCTCTGAACCTCTAATATGGTGTCTTTAAACAGTATCTCTGCTGCTTGCAAACATTTCACCCAGTCATGGCTTGTACTAATTTCCTTTTAACAAGTTGCCTCATTTTTCATAGGGCTCCTTTTTAAATCCAAGGCTGTGCTGATGGTATATTTGGCATTCTTGTTCTTACGACAATACTGAATCTCAGAAGATTATGGTTTCTCATAAGAGCATCTCTTTGATAATACCGCAGTGAACCTTGGCTGCACCAGGATTTCCTTCTCCGACCGACTACATGTCCAAGAAGTGCTTGTTCTAAAATCTAAAGGTATCTACAAATTTACCTTCAACATCACGTTTTAACATTATATTTGCCCAGTGCACATGATTTTTTCCATTTTTATTGCATCTTGTCCACCTACAGCATCTCTAGTCTCCTTTATGACATCTTGGGCAGTGTCACTACCCTGGACAAGCTCTGTTACAGTCCTCCTGTTCGGTGTGGTATTGCAGTCTGTTGGCATCAGTGATATTTATCCCTACAGTTATCTTACTTATCTGATGTGACTCTTCTGTTTTCTTTAACTGTGGCACTGCTCCTCCACAATGCAAATTACTCTGTCCCTCCTGTATAATTTAGAGCTTGTTCTCACAGTGTCCTGTTTATCTTCTCCCTGGTAATTTGCTGCAGTGCCTATTATGTTCATATCTGCACCCAAAAGCAGTTGAGTCCAGTTCATCTGTCTTGTCTTTTATACAGGTTGCATTGATATGAGGAGCACAGCAACGTACGCCCCAACTGCCTGGTTTATGTGCCCACTGAAGCAGGATCTGAATTGTCCAAAGAGATCTTCACCGCTTCCGACTGTATCTTTCTCACCTTCAGTCATACCCTTCGCTCCAGAACACACAGTTCTTGGCCAGGATTCAGTTTCCAGACAAGTCCCATCTTTTACATTGACATCGGGACACTGTACAGTCAGGAAGGATGAGCTGGAGGTCAAAAGAACAACTTCGCAGCTGGGAGCTTGAGTTTGGACCTGTGGCAAGGAAAGGACATTACCTTGAGGGTGGGAGCTCCTGTTTCTAATGCTGTTCTGGCACTTCATTTAATGACCCTTAAAATGGATAGGCAGAGGAGTCCTCTCCCACCTTTTGGATGCCTGCCTTCTCCAGTGACACCCCTCTAGCTACACCTGCACATAACTTCTCCATCATGCCCCGTAGTCCTGGTCAACACATCATCCAGAACTTCCCCATGGATAAACGTGTCTTAAGCCATGTTCCTCTCTGGAGCAGAGAGATCTCCTACAACGCTGCAGGATTTTTCCATACATTTGCAGTTTGCAGGATGGGGGCTCCCACACACGCAGGGAGCTTTCTTCTAAACACTGAGGAAAGACACCCTGTGAAAGCACAAGGAGAAGAGGAGAAAATCTGCTTTTTTTTAATACTTGAGGGGGTAGAGAAGTCAGGCATCTTATGGTAGACCCACATTCACTGCATTTTCAGAGACCTTGAGATTGCAGCTATGCCTTGAAACCTTCCTCCTCAACAGAGTCCACCAGGAGGACTCAGAAATCCCCTTTTTCCCCAATCCTTGTGAGATTCAGACACAAGGAAGATGTTGAGCAGATCACCCTGCAAAGACACTTCAAATCACCATAATATTAACCAAAGCTGTCCCACCTTCCCTAGCTTGTGACTGTTCTTTGCCGAGAACATTCCTCTCTTTATATGACCCCAAACATTTGGATGGCCATGGGTTGAGCCAGACCACAAAACTGATCTGGATTAAAATGAACCCAGAAAATACATATATTAATTTGCTCATGTTTTAAGAGGTTAAATGTTTTCTCAGTCCTACTCCTAAAAGTCTTCGGAGACGACTGCCACTAAAACCCAGTGGCATTGTCGATCTGCACGTTTTTTGACCAGCGTAAAGCTCTGGTGGCGTCTGGGCATCGTCTTCTCCCTCCCACGAGAATGGAGCTGCTGATTCAGAAACAGAGTTGGAAAACATTGGGATGCTGGGAGACGCGTGTGCTTGCTGCAAAGCTCTTACAGGTGTGCTAATGAGAGACAGCACTCCGCTCATCACAAGTCTGGAGACCTTGGAGAATATTAGTAAAAATGCCAATTTGCATGTCTTGGGGTTAATTGAGGAAATCTCCGATGGAAAATCTTGCTGTCACTTCTGAAGCCTGTTCTGAATGCAGATTATGTGTCTCCACAGGATATTGTGAAAGCTTTTCAACTTCTTCGCAAACCTGTAGAAACAAGGAAGGTTGTTGGCTCCCAGAGCTCACAAAGGAAGTTTTCCTCAAAATTTCATAGTCACTTAGTATCTGTGTTGACATTACCATGGGACTCATAGACCAAGCATGGAGAATATGTAGGATCCTCTACCAAAGAAACAGAAAAGACACATGAGTATTTTCCCAGATATTACCGAGGCCACATGTTTTTCTAAGGAAAAGAGACATTTCTGCTTGCAACATAACTTCGTTTCAAGTAGACAACTCCCTTATTTTATGCCTTTACTCTATGCCAAGTTTCTTCTGGATATAAAAATACTTACCGGATTTTTTTTTTCCGTGATTAAGATGAGAAGTTGTTTGACAATATGGAATTGTCTCATAGAGAAAATTAGGAAAGCATAGAAAGAAGGAAGTAGTTAATTCACCTGACACTGATGAAGAATCGGTGCAGATTTCTATTATGCAGAATCACAATGTGGTTTTTCACCACCTGATCTTCTAGGGGGGCTCCTTTGCTTCTACAACTGTTTCATTATATGCCACTGTAAGATTACCACCGACAGTGCAACTCACAACCAGAAATCCAGAATATTTCTATGTTTAATTGCAAATGCTGTGTGATTCTCTGATCATTCGATCAGCCGTTAGGGGATTTTATAAATGTCTTGCTCCACATTATGTCTGTATAATTAACTGCTCTTGTTGAAACACCTAATTTTTGAGGAGTTTATGGAGAACACTAGGGAGAGGCATTGGTTTGATGATGATTTTAAATGAATTATTGCTTGGTTTTCAAAGTTAGCTTTTAGTAGTTTTGACATTCATTCTTTTTTTTTAAACCAGCATGTCCTGTGGAAGAGGAAGATAAAAAATTAATTAGAAAAGGCAAGAAAAGAGAGCAAAAAGACCAAATTTTGCCTTCAGCAAGAGTTCCATAAAACCTAGCTCAATTCCTCAACCTCCATCAGAACAGGAAAGTTTTACTAAATTCCTTTTGCTTACCTTTTTCCAGCTTTCTCATTTCAACATTCAGACATGGCTGTGCGATGCTGCTGATTTCAACATGTCGCAAAGGGTATAATTAAAAGCAGAATTCTACCTTGATTATCACTGTGATGTGTGCACTTATCAACAGTGGCAAGATGATGAGCTGCTAAAACCTTACAACCATGCAAAGTATTCCAGGTAACACGGTGCCCTTGTTTGGGGTGGCTTTCTAGTTAGTCCTATGGAGGCAACTGATGAGGGGAGAAGATCTTGGGGTGAAACCCCCGAGGAGGGTGCCCGGAGCCATGTTTGGTGGCATCACAATGACTCTCCAGTGCTTTCTTGGGTGAGTTTCAATTCTTGGTGAGAAGAATTGGGTGATACTTACTCTTGGGTGAGTATCAATCTCTAAACACCACATCGATGAATTGGGGACCAAAACGCATTACCCTTTCTCTTGCAAAGGCAAGGGGCATTGAGAGGATAAACAAAATTAATTGGTGCCTGAAATAGTAAAGATACATACTACAATGGTTAACTGTACAATGAGTACAGGTTTCAAGATCTGTCACAAGCTGCTGAAGGAGAAATAAAAATCTATTTTTTTCACCGGCATTAACATGGGAAAAGCAACCCAGGCAGTCACTTTTGAAGAGAAATTAGGAACAAAAGAGAACACATGTGGTAAAATGTTATAATAGTCAGAGCCAGAAGATCCTACTCATTTCCTGTAGGAGGAAAGTCACCAAGAATTGGAAAGGGGAAAGCCCACAAGATTAAAAGAAGAACAAGACTGGCTTGTCTCTGATTGACAGTCTGTGCATCAATGCTATTCTGTTTCAAGACAGTTGTGTTCGCAGGATAGTACAAGCAAGGCAAATATAAAGCGGCAGAAAGGCACAATGGCTGGCAGAGAGAACATCAAAGATTCACTCACTGATGTAGGAAAGAGTTGGAAAATTAAATCTCAAGTGACAAACAAGGTTTCGACCCTTGCTGAGGTTGACTAAAAAGGCTAGCTGAAAATATAAAGCAGCAAGTGTAAGACTAGAAAAAATAGACTATTGGGGTACATTTAACATGTGACATACATGATTCTCACAAGGTGTTGTGCTCCATTTCACTGAATTTTCACTGAATTTTTTTGGAGTTGGAAGGGACCATAGAGATCATCTAGTCCAACTCCCCTGCCAAGGCAGGACTACC
>JAOXNO010000024.1:118076497-118096091 GCA_028565335.1 Limnodromus scolopaceus
GAAGGGCACCAAGACATCCTCAGGGCTGGGTCAGCGCCAGCCGTGCAGGCAATCATGGGGGGAGACTCCCCTGTCCCATTTCCCCTGGGAGAAGCAGCCCTTTGATGGGGGAGCCAGCACAGAGGCCTCACAGAAGTCCAGGTAGATGACATCCATAGATCTTCCCTTGTCCACTGATGCCATCACTCCATCATGGAAGGCCACCGGATTACTCAGGCAGGATTTGTCCATGCTGGCTGTGCCTCAAGGGGCTGCTGAGCTGGTGTCTGTCCATTTTCTGGCTTTGCCGTCTCCAGTTGTGAAGCATTTGTGCCTCTCAGTCACTATTAATTTACAAACTTGTAAAAATGAGCTCCCTAAAGCACAAACATCTTTCTCAGTAAACTGCCTTGGCATTTTATTTGAATCAGGTTTAGTTCTCTTGCTGTGTGTGCAAATCTTTTAAATTCTTCACTCTTGCTCCTGTCGTTGCTGTTAATGCTGCTGGTCCCAAAAAAACGTTCGAGTTCCCTTTGGCCGAAATCCCTTTTGAATTCACTTACTGCTGTAACACCACAAACTGATCTGCTGCACACCATATCTCCTATCACATCTCCAAGTCACCACAATACACTTGGTCTTTTTCGAAGTGCCAAGCTAACAGCTATTGTTTCATTTTGCACTTTTCATAATACTAGGGAATGTGAAATACTCTCATTTTTATTTTTAATACATTGCTGCCTACCCTCACTTTCTGCAATAGTTTCCCAGATTTTCAATATGTTTCTGCCACTGTTTCTCTTAATCACCAGATTTTCTACAGAATAACCCATTTACATCAATAGAATGACCATGACCAGATCTGCCAGGAGAGCTCAACAAGTTCAGATGTTCAAAGTGTGCGTAACTTGTATTTGATATACCCCTGCCTGGTTTGAAAATCTGATTCCACATGTGGAGCCAGATGCTGAATGCTTCTGAAAAAGTTCCTTTTGTACTCAAAATTCTCAAACTCTTCAAGAGAGTTTACAGTGCAGACCTAATGTGCCTTTTACCTTGACTAAATTTAGTATATAACACGTCTATTCCTGTTGTCCATAGTTATCTTCACGTGTAATGGAGAGCAGAGAAAAACTCTCCAGTGCAAGACCAGAACTGCAAAGCTTATGGCACAGGAACTGCCCTAACTTTGCTTCTAGGATGGTGTACTTGCTCCAGGATCCTTCCCTGTGGGAGTTTTTGTTTGATTGTTTGGTTGTTATATCAATTTTTATAATTTTCAGCAATGCTAACTTCCAAAGTCATGAGATTAGTTCCCAGAATTGCGTCACTACCTTAGGTAAAGAGAGATTTAGATTGAATGGCAAAAAAATGTTTTTATTCACCTCCTGGTTTTTGCAGATGCTCCATTTTCTTCAAGAACATCTCTACGCACGAAAAAGAAAAGCTGGTTTTCTCCTACAAGGAGATACTTGATAGTTCCTGGGGAGGCGTCTCAGGATTATCTTTAAAAACATGAGATTTGCAATAATATAGTGAGTAGTAGTGACCTCACATTTCTGCTTGGGTAGGACAGTGTGTGTATTTTATATCCTAAGGTACAACAGTAAAATATTTCAAAAAGAAAATAAATGTAATGTATTCATAATTGCTAATGTGATTGAGAATGTACATTTAAGAAATGTAATGGCATAAACCTGAAGAAATCTAATTCTGAAAGGAAGCTGTCTAAATTTAGAGTGATGTAGTACTAATTAATCCATTTAGCATTCCATGCTGGTTTCAGCCCCAGGAATGACTAAACAGAGGACTGCCCCCGGCTTAGGAGGGACAAGGAAATTGAAAGAGGTTGGATTTTCTTTTATTATTTTTTTTGCTGTCAAGTCAAACCAGACCATTTCAGATCATCTCCATGACTGAGGTATCTTTTCGAGGTCGATTTGCACTGGCTGGGCTGGGATGGAAATGCTTTCTAGCAAACTTTTTGGTTTTCATGCAAGTAAAAACCATGTCTACTTCAGTGAGGGTTTTATTTGCATCAGGCCAGCGAGACAGAGCCCTGGAATGATCAGTAGTATAGAGAATTATATATAATATATATTATTATTATTATTATATATATACTCTATATTATTATTATTATATTATTATATATTATACTATATATTATTATTATTATATATTATATAGTATATTATATATACTATATAGTGGTGTGCGCATACACATATATATATGTACAGATATGTATAATCCAGGGACTAGCCAAAGTCTGCTGTAGCCAAGCCAAGCCAAATATCTCCATCAGTGCAATGAGCTTGGGATGGAAGATCTCCAGTTACCTCCTCAAAACCTTCTTGTGGTCCCTACATTGCACATGGGAGAGCATCACATCAAGGCTTCAAGGGTGGGCTTCAACGGTCCTCAAACCAAGACACCCTTCAAAGGTGGGGCCACTGGTCAAATCTCCAGGCCCAGCAGGGGGTTGGCTGAGTTTTAGCTTCCCAGAGGAGAGAGGTAGTAAATTCACATGATGGTGGCATGGGAAGGATGGGATTTGGGAAAGCTTCTGAAGCAAAGCAGCTTCAGGGTCAGCATCACTGCTCACTGGTCCCCACCACTCTGGGACCAGATGTAAAAGACACTCCAGGCTTCTTTATAATTATCATTGCTATTACGAAGGAAGGAGTTAAATTATAGGATTGAAGACTAATGCATCTTTTGTGTCTTGGCACAGAGAGCGGGGACTGTGGGGACTTCAGAGACAGAACTGTCACCTGAATTAAAAGCAATAGGTGTCAAGGGACATTACACTGAGATACTGGGGACAAGGACAGTTTTCTTTCTGTGTTGGTCAGACGTGTAACTCTGGGCCCCTAGTCCAGGCACGCAGAAGGAGGTGGTGAATAACAATCAGGCTACGGTTGAGCTGTCACTGAGGCTGTATGCGAGATGCCACGGTCTAGGCAAACATTCGCCATGAAAATAGCCACTGGGAAGTCCCAGGACTGGGACCACATCAGATAGTGTGACAAGGAGGTCCCCTGGGGGACTCTGATGCTGGGATGCTCCTTTGGGCATGGCCCTGCTAGCCTCTGAAAAGAAAAAGGCTTCTAAAACCAGAATATAATACATATATGTGTGTGTGTATATATACACATCCATATAGAATCATTTAGGTTGGAAGAGGCCTTCAAGATCATGAAGTCCAACCATTAACCCAACACTGCCAAGTCTACCACTAAACCATGTCCCTCAGCACCATGTCTGCCCACCTTTTAAATACCTCCAGGGATGGTGACTCCACCACTTCCCTGGGCAGCCTGTTCCAAGGCTTCACAACCCTTTCCATGAAGAAATTTTTCCTAATATCCATCCTAAACCTCCCCTGGCACAGCTTCAGGCCATTTCTTCATGTCCCATTGCCTGTTCCTTGGGAGAAGAGACCGATCCCCCCCGGCTACAGCCACCTTTCAGGGAGTTGTAGAGAGCGAGAAGGTCTCCCCTCAGCCTGTTGGTTTAAATAAGGTATTGTTCTCATGTTAAGCCCTTACATCACACCCATCTTGGCCTTCAGGTGCTATGAATGAAGTGACGTGCCAAGGTTGGCCGAGCTCTGCCCGTTTGCAGCCGCTCAGGAGCTCAGCGTTGCGTCTGCGCGAGCGGCTGCGGACGTGAAGTCACGGGGGAAAAGGGAGCAGCAGCCAATGCAGCTTCGCTCGCACAGATCCGCTGGAATTACGCAATGGCTTCCTTCAAGCTAAAAGTATTTCAAGTGTTTAATTGCCAGCGCTACATAACAATCTGGAGTAATTATATAATTAGCAAGAAATTGCAGCTCCCATTAGGTACTTAGAACAAGTCAAATTTAGGTTTGATTTTTTAAAAAGGTGGGAAGTTGTGCACATGTGGGTTTTTTGCATAACGATGTGACCTCAAAGAAGTGAGGCAGTTGATTTTTTTTCCTTTCCATAAAGGAACATTTCAGTATTCATTTTGAAAATAGTTAAAGTAAGACTTGGTTGAGAAGACTGAGGAATCTAGTGAAACTGTTGTTTAAGAAGTTCATTGGGATTAATTGTTTCCTTACCAGAAAACTTGCCAGGATAGGTAATATTGGATTTCAACATGACTTTGAATGGAAAAAAAAGTTGGACCAGCTCCAGGTACAAAGTCTTGCTGGGGAGAAAATGGGAGAATAAACCAGATCTAACACCCAGACCATAATTCTTCCCCTCTGGTGGGAGTTGCCCTCTGACACAACAGTGTTATCTGGTACTTTATAACCAGGACTGGAAAAAAGGGCTATCGCATCCGTGCCATATTGCTGATCCTGTTGTTCAAGTGATCAACATTGCATTCATTAAAGCCATTGGAGTCTTGCCATACATACCAGCCAAATTTCCTCCCTGAGTGAGCTCCCGACTCTCCCAACGAGAAACAATTTTATGGAAGAAACAATGATATGAGCCGCTTGGTACGTGCAGGCGGAGGGAAAAAATGCCTCTGCATTTTCCACCCAGATGTATAAAATGAAGACCCTGCCTAACTAACCTCTTTTAAAGTCTCGAGCGGGGCCCAGGAGATATAATTGATTTGGATTTTTTAAAAGCTGGTGCCAATTTCATCAGAAAGATGTCTTGTGCAGCTAAAACCCACCGGGATCTGGCATGAAATAATGGAATGGTTAAGTAACTTAATACAGACAGCAAGGAGAATTTGTAGCAGAAACTGTGGGCATGTCATTCTGGTGCCAGGTCAGAGAAATCAGTTATAAAATTGATTTCATGTGGTGGCGATGCGAAAAACAAAGGTGCTAGACAAAGAGAGATGGGGCACATGCAATATTCCTGTAGCAACACTGAGGCTCTGAATGGGGAGAGAGAGGTGAAACAATGGGAGAGGGGAAAAAAATGGCTCCAAGAGCTGTGTATGGAGACTGAAATTATACTGCAAACTTTGGAAGCTCCATTGTCACGTGGAAAAGTAATTTAATAGCCAGGCAGACAGATAGCTGTGTCTCAGCTAAATGCAGGGATGAGCAAACCTCATTGATTGCCATGGAACGCAGCAGTAGTCAGGGGCAGATCCTGCAGTGGGGGCTGCAAAAATATGGAGGACCTTGGGGCAGCGATGGGGAGGAAAGCGGCATCCCATGCCATTCTGGTGCCATCAACCCTTCCACCCACCACCAACCTCCCTCGTGCTGCAGCGGGGACGTGTCCGACCGGGGTACCCAGGATGGGAGCTGCTCTGAGTGCCCACCCCTGGAAGGAAATTTTACAGCTGGCTCCTAAGCAGACAAAAAACAAAACAAAACAAAACAAAAAACCAAAAAAACAAAAAAGCAATACATTATCAACAGCGAGAAGGAATTTGATGGTGGAGATGGCAAAGTGGGGAATGGGTTTTGGAGATAACCGGTGTCGCGCCGTAGCGGATGTAAATCCCTGCAGTCGGGTCTGGCCGTTTACACCGCGAGGATCCAGCCCTTTGTTTCCCCGCAGACTCCGGGATTAGTGGAAATGAAAAGGATAAAGAACAGACCTCATGAAGCTGCGATTCACCCGAACATTAATGTATGCGCATAAAAGGGACGGCCACCCGGGCCAGGCTGCGGAGAGAAAAGATGCTAAGGTCATTCAGGAGCAGATGTCACCTTAGCAGAAAACAAAGCAGTAAAATGAACAAGCCTCAATGGACCAAACGCCTTTTCAGGCAGGCTCCAGAATTCATGTTCCAGTAACAGAAATAAATGTACAGGGAAAATGTGTGTGTTTGTTTCTTTCTTTCGCAGCAATATAATCACGGACCCGCGTCTGTGCAGGAGCTACTTGAAATAAAGCTAGAACAACGCTTATCTCTTATCAGCACTCGGGATTTGCAATAATGAAAAGATTTGCATAACAAATGCTTCTTCTCCTTGTTCTGGTTGGGATGGAAGTATTAATTTCCCTTACCTTTCTACCATATTTTTTTAAAATATATCCACCTTAGAGTCAAAAACACAAACCCCTCTTCTTTTTAACTACTGCCTAAGCCCTTCTGTATGCTGACTTTCTCCTGTTGCAATTTAGGGATTGAAATAAATACATTCTTGCCCTCCTTATAGGCTCCTTATGGCTTTTATGTACTTTCAGAGAAAATAAAGACAAAAGGTCTCATTCATCCCTCGTGTGGCTCGGTTTTACTCCCCTGTCACTCTGCAGGCTTCTGTAGCCCTATTTAGAGCAAAGAGGGTGAGAGAAGGATCTGCCCTGCGTAGTCAATTAATTATGAAGTCAATCAGGAGGTAAATATATGCATTAGCATCGGTGAGGGCTAGAGGGGATCTCTTCTGCTGTATCACAGCATCTTTATGCACATCAGCCTGCTCTGCCCTTTGATCATTTATGCTCGCAGCCGTGCCCCCTCCTGCGTGCTCGTGTTAGATCTCCTGAGCTTTGTGCCTCAGCCGGGCAGCAAGGGAGGATGCTCAGTGCTGCTCCCAGGGCTGGGAGCCGGATGGATGGATGGATGGACAGACGGACGGACCTCCAGAGGCTCTCCCAGCAGGCATTCAGCCTCCCCTTGCACTGAGATTCGATGAAGTAGTCTCAGCCCACTCCTGACAGATATTTGACTCATCCCTTCAACCCAACGAGCGATCTGAGAGACCTTTCCTAGGCCACTCACCAACACAACAACATGGGAGAGTGACTACCTAGAGCTAGGACCTGTATGAAACGTGGCGTGACTCGTATTATATCTGTGAAGTTCCTTTTTCATGCCCAAACTGCTCTTGTTGAAGAAGTCACAGTCATACTGAAGCATTTTTTTTTTCAAGACCTGCTTGGAAAAGGTATTCTTCCACTTTTAGACTGGAACAGCTTTCCTAATATCTAGCCTAAATCTTCCTCTACCAAATAAAGCCTATTTTTTCTAGTCCTCTTCCTGGGGACCAACCTACATTTGCTCCAGAACAGCCTTTCACAAGTGCACACTCTCCTGTTGTCTCGTCATTGTATTATGTATTTAGTTGCAAAAAAAAAACCCCAAATCCAACTTTCTTCTCCCCTTCTCTTTGTCTTTATTCCTACAGCAGCAGAAAGCACACGAGAAACACTGGAGCAATTAGCAACCCAAGCTCCTGCCCTGGATCATGTTTGGAATTTACCCTGTTTGGGGTGGCTTCAGTCAAGGGTTTGGGGTTCATCCTTGTTGCATCCATGCCTTTGCACGGAGGCATCACAGGAGCATGAGGCCCACCTTGGGCAACTCTTCCTTTGGGACCCTGCCACAAATCCCCCACCCTGGCTTGCGTGGAAGCTATGCACTTGCTCTTTCATTTTTTCTCCTCCACTGAAACCTTGTGGGGCAGCAAAAGGCTTTTTTTCCAGCCTAAATAATTCCTTGGATAAATCTTTGTATATATTTTTTTTTAAATATAACAAAGAAAGATCAAACATAATATGTCCACGGGGGGCTGAAAAATTGCAGTGTGTTACTTACAGTGTGACTTTCTGCATATAAATTAAACTCCAAGCTGGTTTTATCCTCAATTTTGAAAAGACAAAGTGCAGAGAGAAGAATTAGACCAGACCCTTCCAGTCCTGTACCAAACAGCACGTGCATCAGATGGGACCACACAGCCCACAAAGCAGCAAACTCTTTCGAAAAGAGAAATGGGTTATTGATTTTGTTGTTATTCTTGCATTTCTTCAGTAAGATTATTAGCAAAATAAATTTAAGCAGGAAAATGAAAGGCTTGAGAGAATGAGCAGGCTCCCTTGCAAACTTCTGAGTCCGTTTTGCTTCTCACCTTTGGCTCATGCCCTGTTGCCGGGTCACCAGTCAATGAAAGCTGTTCTAATATCTGATTTCTAACTCATTAGTATGACTTTCAGTTCTCTGTAAACTATTCTCAGGAAAACAGCATCAAATCTGGGTAAACTTGGGCCCAGGGTCCAGCTCATGAAAGCTGAATTATGCCTGTAACTTACTGAAAATCAAATTTTTCCTACCAAATAGGGACAACTGTGGATTTGTCAGCCAAGTGCCTGGGTTTATGGCTGAAGGTGGCCAAGCTGCCTATGGGAATTTTGAGCCGTTGTTCACTCTTGGTCGATTGGGAAGAGCTTCTGTGAGCTGTCCCTGGAAGATTCATTAGAATTTGCAGCATGAACATTGTTTCCCCAAGTAATCAGACTCTGTTCTGACATACCCACAAAATCCAAGATAAAGTCCCATTTCATGTCAGGCAGAAGGCAGCGTATTACCCACGCGGACATTAATATGGTAAAGCAACTATTTCTGCCGAAGAGAGGAAATTAAAAATATTACCATTCTTTCCAGTTCATTGTGCTGGAACAGTCCATATTAATGATATCCATAGGTCAAAAAAGAAGAGGGGGATGCTTCCTCATTCGTGGACATTATGTAGAAAATTTAACAGGCCTCTTATTTACTTATTTTTCTTTATTTAGGACACTCATGCACGCCATCTCTTATTTCAGGGCACTGTGCTTTTTAATTAGGACATAGGCTTTGGAATAAGTGCATTTAAGAAGAGTTGCTAAAGAAATAAAACCTGAGGACATTAAACTAAAATGACAAGGAATTAAAAATGCATATGATTTTCCTGATTTCTCCCCCAGGAATCATTTTGAGATTGTTGGGTCATCAACAACACTTCTTTAAACTTAAAATAGAAGAAACTTTATTCTTTCCCTAATAGGGCCAGAAAGGGATGTGAATCTCTGCAACATAACAAATAATTCTTGGGTCTCAAAATTCCACACTTATGTAAAGTCTAATTGAGTTCAGTATCCATCCACCGTTCTGCCTGGACAATGTCCACGACCAACTTCCACATTCCTAACGACTTGGGGAAAAAAAAGAGTCAGGTGTTCCGTTTTCATTTTGGCTGTTTGGTCATACACGAAATGATGCCTGTCTTCCTCAATTTCTCCTCTTGACAATGAAGTGCTGAACAAAAGGCAGGAACAAAAAGGATAAGCACGAAAAGTTAAAGCCGTAGGATTTAGGTTTTGCTTCTCACTCACAGGGAAGGAATTACAATGACAGGTGAATTGATCTGGTTTTCCTGCCCAGGGATGGGTAATGAGCACAGAGAAGCTATGGATCTTCTTGCGGAGGTCTTCAGAGTACCTGCCTCTCCACCCTGAGCAGGGAACACGTAGATATGTTTCAGGACAGGAGCAAAATTTAGGTGTAGATTGGGTGCCTACGGTAGGTAGATTAGGTCCTACTTCTAACTCATATGGAGGGATCCATATATTGTTACTGGGACTAGAAATCATTGATTTCAGCAAAAAAAGCAGAAGCCTCTGTCCAGTGAGTTTGGTCCCTCTCTTGGGTTATAGTTGCAGGGAACTGCTGGGCTCAGAAGAAGGATACAGAAGGGCTTCAGACTGTGGGCAAAGGGCACAAAGGTCTCTGTCCTTGGTTGTTGGCAAGACCCAACTGGATGAGCAAGCTGCTCTAAATCCAGGGCTCATCCTGCTTTGAGGAGAAGGTTGGACCAGAGACCTCCTAAGGCCCCTTCCAGCCCAAATTCTTCTACACTCCAGTAAGACACCACCACCTTGTTGTTAATTTTCCTTTTCTTGGCTTGAACCCTTCACATTCAGGACTGTTCCCACCTTTAAACAAGGGTCTCTGTTACTAGTTGATGACATGAGACTTCCCACTTCAATCCCTACTTCAGTCAGGTTTCCTACGCTGCTCTCCCTGTCTCCAATCTCCATCTGCAGAATGGAGGCATCGCCCTGCCTGCAAAAGGCAGCTGTAAGATTAAATTCATTAGAGATCAACGGGTCCTAAATTCAGTGGTAATAAGGGCCGTAAGACAGACAAAATACAGGGTGGGAGAAATCTGACAAGATTTTGATATCTGGTCTAGTTGCCTGGATACTCTCTCTTGGCACAGAAAACACATGCGCCACTGCCACTGTCACATGGTGTGAGCTCAGAAGTTGATTCACTTCAAGTCAGGATGAATAAACAGAAAATAAAATGTCTTCCACAATCTTCTCAGGGCCAGAACATTAGCAGTTATAAATTGCTAGAGACCTTTATCTTTCACACCTAAGGGTACCTTGGTTGATGTAGAGGAACAAGATTGGCTTTTCGCCACAAGCCTTGGGTTTGGAGCAGCCTCTGGTTGCGTTGTGTCAGGAGCATGATTTTGGAACCTGGAGCGTGTTAGATAGTCAAGATCTGCAGCCTACTTCCATATGGCCACATTAATTTCACGGCTTCGCCAGCAACTATGCGGAGAGGAAGATGATGTACCTCCCACCAGCCTTGTGGAGGAGAAGTAGTGCTCCTGCCAAGCAGTTTGCACAGGACAATAAATCCAAATACTGTCCCCTCTATGAACAGCCTAGGAGCTTCGGACAGGGCTGCAAAATCCTCCCATCGCTTCTCCAAGCCACAGTGCCAGGGCAACCCCGTGCAAACCTCACAAGAGCCCAGTGAGTTTCCTCTTTCTGGGCCACAGCAAAGTGGAGCAAGAAAAATAAAGAGAAATAAATTCCCTTTTCTGAGGAAGGAGACAATTTGTAACTGTGGTTCTTAAAAAGTTCAACAAGCTCCCAAAACGTAAGGGTTGGAAGTCCAGAGGATACAGGGAGGTCCTCTTAAGGGCATTATTATATTGTATCAGCAATAAAAATACATGTAGGTCAAACTTTAAGACCTCTCATGGCAAGAAATGGGACAACGTGTTCTGGAGCACCACCATCATGGAGGCTCACTGCCAGCCGTAGGCTGGTGTAGGCCTGCTTCAGCTGAGGAGAGATACCAACAGGCCGTATACCCACAAAGCTGTCGGGTTTGGGTGGATCTCCAACTGGGATATGTTTAAAGTTGGGAAAGCCTTGCAGAAAATGCGTTATTGGCACAGCACTTTTCCTCTGGCAGTCTGGTCCTATGGGGATTTCTCTGTGGAGAAATTATTTCTCCACCATCCTTTTTCTCACACTTTGTTCAGATAGGATTTCTTAGTGCAAAGTTTGATTCCCGTCAACTTGTCTCTGAATTTGAAGCTCTGGCTTGGAGGTTTGAAGTTCTGGATCCCCAGTCAATGGAAATGCCTCAAACCAGTCCCTCCCTCCTTTGATAGCTGCACAAGAGAGGTCAGCAATAGGAATCTGTAGCAAAATTAGTTTGTTTATTTATTACAGAGGTCCTTCCAGCAGCCTTTGTGAAGATGGCAGTGCTGCGTGTGGCTTGGCGCAAAGTTTAAGGTCCCACAAAGACACGCCAATTAATCTCAGCAGAGCAACAGGTAGGCAGGACTGCCCATAAAGATGACGCTGTAGGAAAGGTCGAAAACTCGGAAGACCGATCAATTTAATAAGCTTTAAGGACTATACCTAAAGTGCCAGCTGCCAATCGGGGACGCTGCAGCCAGCAGTAGATGCTAACATGCTTGTGCTTGACTGCTCGGCATTACAATTGCAAATGGCCTATTCTGCTGTTTCACAACATTAGCCTAGCAACAAATGAGCAGGAAAAAACATTTACTCTGTGGCACATTTGAAAAGGCATTTCATATGCATTTAACAAACTGCCCAGCACAAGGCCTGCACCCAAGAGCTACCTGCTGGGAGGGAGCTCCTCCGACATCCCAGTGAGCCAAAGAATGGCAGAGGTTGGAGGGAACCCTTCTCTTTGCTCTCTGGAGTCCTCTCTTCACTGGGAGTCTTGGCTTTTGTAGATGGACAGGATGGATGGAGGGACGAATGGAAGGAAGGAAGGAAGGAAGGAAGGAAGGAAGGAAGGAAGGAAGGAAGGAAGGAAGGAAGGAAGGAAGGAAAGAAAACTCATGTCAAAACCCATGTTTCAGCCTCTGAAGTTAAACTCCCATTTACACTAATTTTCCTTAGTGCAGGTTAAATCTTGTTGAAGCAAAAAAAAAGCAAAAGGCAACCCCTATTCTAGTAAGTTTACTGTCTAAACCAGGAGGATATACTCATCTTTAAGAGTCTGGGTTATCGCTAACAGAGATAGCAATTAATTTTCTGGAAGACTGCATGATAATAAAGTGTCAGGGGCCCAAATCAGACCTGGCACTTGGTCATGCTGGACGATGTGCTGATGTTATTAAAAGGCCAATTGCCATCAGTTTGCGTTCCAGCTGACAGCATAGTGCAGCAGGAGCAAACAACCGCCTGGAGAATGTGGAGAACGACCAGGAGATCATAATAGTAGGACAAATATATTCTTGCACCACCAGTGCTAGTTACAGACCCGACACAAGCAATCGTCAGCTGCAAGATCAACTCTGATTTAGAGGTTTATAAAAACTTTACTGACAAGCAAGGAATTTCATCCTCACCTGCTGATAGATGCCTTGCACCTACCTCTGAAATATTTAGCAGGCAGCAATTGCAGGGGTCAGCTTCAATCAGGTAAGATAACTCAGATATTCCTAAATTAAAATCCAAAATAAAATAGATTATTTCCTCTTGACCTCCCCCCAGCAGATAAAATGAGGACAATAAAATAAATGAAATTCACTCCAGCTCTCAAAACACTTATCTCCCCAAAGCTCTGTGCAAGTGATGGGGGGAGACAGACACTCTAACAGGGATAACAAACCAGCCCAGCTTCTCGGGGAGTAAAGTCAGGGCTTTTCTCTGTGCCAGACCTTGCGGGAGAGCCAACAGAGACCTGGATACAGAAAGACCAGGAGGTGCAGGTGGTGTGGTCTATCCCCATCTGCTGTTGAGGTCTTCTGAAGCCTTGTGGTCCTGAGCTCAAACTCACAGCTGGACAGTGTGAACGCCACCACGATCACAGCCACTTCTCCATCGTTTCCAAGCACGTTATCCTGGACCTCTTGGGAGTTTGTGGCAAAGCAGGACACTGACCCTACCATGTGTTCCCAGTGGCTTCCTGGGATCTGTGGGACCATGCCACCCCACCTGGCACAAGCAGCAAGCTGGTAGTGCAGTGTTTGCTGGACTGAGAGACTCATGACATGAAGGAGACATGTCTCTGCCACAGACCTGTTTATTAATGAAGTCTAAACCCATGTTCTCATGGAGATCACTCTACAGAGGAGGCACAATCCCACATTTTCCCTTTCAACTCCCTGGAATTCAAGCCTGTCCATCAGCCATGGGACAGATAAACCAAATCTTCATGAGAAACATGATTCAGTCTCTCTGGGGGAAAAAGGAAGACTCTAACTGTGGTTTCAATAGGAACTGTTTCAGGCTACAATGAAGAAAAGATCCTTCCCCATTTTCAATTGTTAGCTAATTCCTGTTATTTATTTGTACCAGCACAGTCATTGAGCAGCAGCATTACCAAAGTAGCACTATGAATATCAACATTTTCCAGTTTAAAGATCCCTTTTGGGCAGAGTGCACTTTCTAAATGCCTTAGCCTCTGCGGGTACATATGGAGATCCCTGTGTTGGCCAGAGCCACATCCTTTCAGGACAACTGACCTTCTGAGAAGGAAGAGATAGTTCAGATATCTGATTGGGCTGTGCTGGGTGGAGGTACCTCCTTCTATAGACACAAGTCCTGGCTTCAGGACATTGGGATCTGCAGCCTCCAGCTGACACCAAACATTGCAGATGGCTTTTCACTTCTGTGCTTGAATGGTCCTGGGGAGGTCTGTGCTGTTGATGGCAACGTCCTCCAGAGGAGATGTCAAGTTTGGCTTGTAACCATTCGTGATCATTTATGGTGCCAGCATACATGTTTTGATTAACAGAATTAACTCCAGCGATCTGGCCAAGATCTAACTTGAATTAAGGAATTTCTCTATGAGACTTGAATTCAGTTTGGTGCCCTAAGAAAGGGGCTCTTCATCATAAGCATATGGGATCCCTTCTCATGGCTGCTCATTAATATCTCCCCACCATGAGTGACCACAGGCTTTCTTTCAAAGGAAAAAGCTATGTGGAGAAGGTAGGGAAAGAGCTATATCTCAGCCCTAAGGAGCAATGAGTCTTTATGTCTGTGTCCATACTGTATCACACAGCACTTTCCAAGTCCCTTACACACTCAATCCACCGGCCAGCAATGCTACTCCACCAGAATAGCACTTTGCAATCGCTTTCGAGCAGATATAAATGAGGACACCCGGTGGGAGATTGGCCAGGTCAGCAACGTGCAGAGATGCTTCTCTTCCATCGTCTGATATTACCAGTCTTCTCATAAGTAGGCAGCTCGTATTTTCCTTCCCAAGGAAGATACACCCTACAAGGGGCTGTTATATAGCGCGACAAATAACTTCTGATTATCAGGTTTTCTTCCTTAATTGACTGGCAGAGAAAAATAAAACGTCAGCAACAATAACAGCTCCATGTCGTCTTTCACTTGAACTTTCCCAAGCACTTTGTAATCCTGACTGAAGTAAGCTTCACAGCCTCTTCTGAGGCAGGTGGGGAGGAAAGGAGGGAAGGTGGAAAGGAAGTAATTTCCTGAGGTTGCCCGGCAAATCAAGACACGGTTTCATCTCTCTCAACTTACTGTCCCCTCCTCCAGCCACCAGGATGGGACTCGCAGTGTAAATCAGAGTTGGGTTTGCTCTGCATTGGGGTGGACTGAGGAAGATCACCTTGATGATGAAGGCCACCTTGATGTTGAAGGTTTATTCCACGCTTTTTCCCCTAATTTTCAAACTGTCATTGCTGCAATTCAGTGGTTTGCTTCCTATTCATAATTTCATGGCCTGTGGAAAGGAGGTATCGACCTGCTTCTGTCCTTCTCATCTACTCTGCATCTTTCTTAAAAGCAAGGACCTTCTCAAGAAACAGCACTTGCTTTGCAAGATGTCCTAAAAAAGACATATTTTTCCCCCAGAAGCTACTGCAGCATGCACAGGCTGGAGACGGCGTCTCCAGGATGCCACATGGCTTTGAGAAACCCAGCTGGGCACTACCCCACCTTGGGACCTTGCTCTGCTGAGGTGAAGGTGTTGGGTTCACGGGGAGCACTGGGGTGGTTGCCACCCCTGGCGTGGAGCAGGACATCAGCAGCCTGCTGCTCGCGGCATGCCAGGGCTTGACGTGCCGAAAGTGGAGCTGCTGCCGCCCTCTGGGAGAGCCGTCAAAACATCTGTGATATTTGGGACCATTCCAGGACGAGGGAATCAGAAGTGGATCCTGGAAATCTGCCTATTATCCTAATGAGGATGTTTCCGTATCGTGGCAGACCATTCGCGCACGAGACGGGGGAGGCTGACGCAGGGGGAAAGGTTGGTCCAAGTGACCTTCTGCTTTCCCAAAGGGTGGCCCAGCACAAGGGCGTTTGTGTCCTCCCCAGAAGGGATCGGTTACCGGTTTGTGTTGTGTGTTATTGCCTGTGTAACTTCAGTTCCCAGGAGGATTTTCCCATTAAGAAGGAAAAAAAAGAAAAAAAAAAAAGAGAGAAAAAGAAGCTTTGCACGGGCTTTTAAGCAAACAAAATGTGGAACATGTGTGCACACAAGATTTCACACCCACGCACAATTTCCCTTCTAACGTCGCAAATGGCTCGTGCGCGAGGACCTGGCGTTGTACAACGGATCGGCATTGCAGGCAGGGAGAGGTGGGAAAAACAGGGGGAAACTGGAGAAAACGACGGGCAAATTTCAGTTACTATTTCATCTTCGAGAAATCATGTCAGGTTTTAGGGAAAAAAAAACCCACCAGCCCTGCTTTATCTGATGTTTGATCGAGTTGAAAACCCGTTGGCATTCCCTTCCTGCACACTGCCACGAGGGTACTGCAAAGCAAATAAGAATTTGAAATAGTAATAACAGATCTGGGGTGGCAAGTGATTTTATTTAGCATTTATTGCCGTCAGTCATCCTGGGTTTGCTAACCCCTTTTGGACTCCCAGGCGGGACTTGGGGTTGCAATCACAGCCCGGCTTGTAGGGCAATGGTCTGAGAAAGCTTCTGGATCATGTTTCAAAGCTACCAAAGACTTTATGAATGACAGCAGGGAAGAAAAATCGTGTTATTCCCAAGATTCTGGGAGAAAACCAGAAAAAAATACAAATGAAAGCCACAGTTTCTCTGTGCACATTCAATGGCATTGGAATAGGCTGCCCAAGGAGGTGGTTGAGTCACCATCCCTGGACGTGTTTAAGAGTCGTTTAGATGTGGGGGATATGATGTAGGGGAGAACTTTGTAGAGTAGGGTAGATGGTTGGACTCCATGATCCCAAGGGTCTTTTCCAACCGAAATGAGTCTATGATTCTAATGGTGGGCAATTTGCAACTTCTTCTGAATCCTAAAAGTATTCCAGTGGACCCTTTTTGTGTTTTCACTGGTGAAGTTGGCCGCGCAATGGAGGTGCCTTTGCTCATCTTTCACCAGTGGTAGTTCCTGCAGAAGTAATTCCCAGACCTTCAGGATCCCACAACTCACAACAGCTGCTCTAGAAGCAAAACCCCACACCCACATGTGCCCCTCCTTCCTTCACTCCACCTGCATCTCAAATTCTGTCAGACTGACCAACAGTGGTGGTGGCTTATTCCCAATGGCCTTTTTTTTGTCAGTGTAGGTTTTCCACCAAATTACGCATAGAATTCAGAGAAAATTATTGAAATGCAAACCCACCTGCAGAGAACTATCTAAAGTCCTGGCCAGGACTCAGAAACCACATGAGCAGGTCAAAATTAATCCTGATATAAGTATCTACATGGTGTCACACTGAAGAAGGATGCCTTGTCTATAGGCAGGTCCGTCACGATGGCCACGTGGACACCACTGACTGCCTTAACAGTGGACGATTAACACAACCCCTGACACTGACTTTCATGGCACCACCTTGGGTCACTGGCAAAAGGTTGTGGCATCACCCCTTATCTTCTCAAAGCCAATTTCTGCTCCTTTCATTGAGTGTCCGAGTGCCTCCTCCCCACTGCATCGGAAACACAAATGTGAAACACGTGCTCTGCTTCATTAAAAATTATGCTAATAGGTGACATCATTTAAATTGCTAATAGGGTCGGCTGTTTCTAGTAAGACATGACAAACTGTCTGGAAGGAATTTTTGCATTTTTAAAGATCCCCCTTATTCCCAAAGGGAAGCGAGTTGCTTCAGAGGGGAAAATATATATATGTATTTATATATACACACACGCCCGCACACGCAAACACACATACACATATACAAATACTTTTTTTTTTTTTTTTGCCTGAAATGCAAGTGCTGAAAAACAGCTTCTCTTTTACGGGTGGGACCTGGGGTGCACCAGGTTGAATCCATTTTTGCCAGGGCGGCCTTGAGCTTGGGAAAGGGGAGAGGGGGGTTGCTGGTGCTGGAGGCAGGAGCCCGGGCAGGAGGTGCCGGGAGGGTGTCGCTTCGTTGCCCCCACCACCTCCCCACCCTCCGCACGCACTAACTACCGCCGGCAGATTAACAGCTGCTCTTCATGGGGAATGCTGATTAGCAGCGGGCAGGGGATAGAAAAGCCACAGGGGTGGATAAAAGATGAAACCAGAAGAGGAACCAGGAGATTTGGTCTTCTGCTCCCTCCTGGGACCGGATCGTCTCGGAATAAGTTATTTTTATAACAGATTGGAGCAAACCTTCCAGCAAAGGGGAAGCCCCGCTCCATCCGCTGTGTCTTAACTAGGCAGGGTGCTTGGCTGTCCCGTGGTTGGGCACGGTTTTCGGGTGCCTGCATCCCACCAAGAGAGATGTTTGCTCCGCTCAGCAGTCGTTGGAGGGAAAACTTGACCCCTGGGAGCACTCAGGAAATCCATCCCAAAGTGGTGGTGTCTCTGGGTTGTGCCAGTGGGAGGGGGGACAGATGGCGGCGCAGCCGCTGGGGACACCCCCCGTAATGCCATCAATCTGCCAGAGGGAAAGGGCTTCCAACGGGGAGCAAAAGAGGACAGAGAAGCATTCAGAGGGGAAGCCAGGAGATAATGTCAACTGAGGACCGCTGGCAGGAGCAGGCAGCTGCCAGAGGACCGCAGCTGAGTTTCTCCAAGGGATCTGGGCATCTTCCACCACCTTCACAGCATCCCTCCGGCTGGGAGCATCTCCAAGTGGTGTTATGGGGCTGACATCAGTGACCAGAGAAAATATGCATCTGCAAAAGAGGGAAATTTTTTGTCAAAACCTGAATTAGTGCTTCCCCCAGGCCTGGGCTGGGGTCCCCAGCAGCAGTGCAGAAATAGTTGAGGCTTAAACGATGCTATTTGTCACTTTGTAATTTCAGTGGTTATAAGTAAATTTAAGCCATAATAGGGATAGCCATTAATTCACTTCTAATTTTAGGTGGCTCTTTCTTAAAGGCGTTTGTGTAGAACATAGCTGGTTCTATGATGGTTCCTTCTAATCCTTCAGTTTTGGTTTTTTTTGACTAACAGTTATATTGTAAAAGCAGGAACAGTCTAAATATGTGGGTTTTCCCTGTGCTTCAAACTCTCCATGCAGGTTTGGAAAATGCCCCTTAGCCCAGTTTACTTCACTATATGGCTGCTTGGGGTTTCTGTGGGCATTTCCACAGAAATGGGTGCAGGCAGATGTATATTCACCACTGCTTTAAGCTGATCTGAACTGGGGTAGAAGTCCAGCTATGGACAAGCCGGCATGGACAGGAGAGCTGACCATGTGCCCCTTCAACCAGGGCTGCCACGTCCCCTGGAAGTGATCTTATCTCAGGGGTACAGAAAAAATGAAGTTCATTCACACAGACAGACACTAAATCACTTTGTGCTCCAGACTTGTTTCTAACACCAGCTCCTATCGATCATCTCAAACAACCCTCTCCTTTCCTCTCCCAGTCTTGGAATAATATATATTATTAACAATATGACAACCACAGGGCTGATGTTGCCTGTTATTTTACCTTACCCAAACCACTGCTTGGCCTTTCCATCTTAGTATTTTCACCATCCTCTCTTAATTTCCTTGTGTACCATCGTAACTCAACACATCAAGGTCCATGGACAAGAGTCACAAAAAAAAATATGTACATCTGTCATGGGGAAAAAAAATAAAAACCCAGAAAAAAACAAACCCAAGGAAAGGAAAACCCATCAGGCAATAAACTTGTGCTACACTTAGTAATGCTGGACATACTGGCTTATTCTGCCTCTGATGGAATATGATTACGTCTGGCGAACGATGGGCAGAAAAACTGCCCGACAACCAGGCAACCACTAAATTAAATTTCAAGAGTCCAATTACAACTTTCTCACAGTGCAGCTTTAGAAAATACAGCTGAAGCCCAGGGTAAAATAAATGCACAACAGTGCTGGAAGATGGCTACTCTAATAGCAGGCTGGGATGCCAACCCCTGTAATGGTAGCATTAAGGCTACATTTCTCCTGGGAAAATAAATAGTGCCAGGGTCTGGCCTCTGGCCTCAGTGTGGCTGGGGTGGTGTAGCCCCATCCGTACTGCCAAACCTCCTTGTTCCCCCAAACAGGGTGATTGCACCCAGACAAACTATTAAGAACAATCTCTAACCTGGGTTAATCTGGGTTTGGGGATTATTTCATAGAATCATAGAATAGTTTGGGCTGTAAGAGGCCTTTAAATGTCATCTACTCCAACCCGTCTCCCCTGGGCAGGGACACCTCCCACCACACCAGGTTGCTCCAAGCCCCCTCCAACCTGGCCTTGAACCCCTCCAGGGA
>JAOXNO010000024.1:118100750-118117442 GCA_028565335.1 Limnodromus scolopaceus
TGGGCCAGGCTCTCACCACCCTCAGGAGAAAGAATTTCTTCCCAATATCTAATCTAAATCTCCCTTCTTTCAGTGTGAAACCATTACCCCTTGTCCTATGAAGCTTTCCCATGCAGAAGAAGACAGGCACTGCCAGAGGCCAGCTCATCCCACCCTGTGGTAGGTAAGAAAAACTGCCCTCTGGAAGTGAACCTTTCCTCCAGTGGAGACCTGAACTGCTAGTTTGAAGCAGAAGTCCAACTTCTAAATGGCCTAAGAGCCACTTGCACATGTCAATTAGAAAGATATAATCATTTGATCCCTGTACATGCTGTGTTTGCTGCACATTATACGCAGAAAACTGCAGTTTTTGGTAACATACGCGATTCTGTCGCATAAACAGGCTTTAGACTGATGGCACGTCACACACACACAAAATGATAGCAACTATTCCATATAAATTGCCTTTATATCTGCATCCACG
This sequence comes from Limnodromus scolopaceus, assembly GCA_028565335.1. Lineage (NCBI taxonomy): Eukaryota > Metazoa > Chordata > Aves > Charadriiformes > Scolopacidae > Limnodromus > Limnodromus scolopaceus. Next base: position 118,101,214 of record JAOXNO010000024.1, read on the forward strand.
CCGAGGTTCCTTGTAGATGTAACCATTTCGTTTTCCATTGGAAACAGCTACATTGGGAAAACATCTAAGGACAGACTAAGCAGAGGCCTGGAGATGAAATAGATTTAAAAAAAAAATGTTTTGCACTGTACTATCAGTGACACCCCTGAATGCGCAGCCCGGGGCTGGAGCAGCTATCAATTACTGGCCAGAACAGCAAAAAGCAGCGCTCTTAATGACAGCATGTCACGGTAACCAACAATTTTTGGAGAGCTGTGGCCTCTCGGCGGTAAGGAAGTGTCTCAAGTGCATTCTCCAGGGAAAAGAAAGGTGAAGAGGTGTGTGTGAAAGGCAACAACTTTTTATTTGATGTTATTCCCCGGCAGCACCAGGGGTGGGAGCAGGAGCCGGCGCCGGCAGCCGCAGTACCTTGCTGTGTGCAGGGTCACGCACCACTTCGACATACTTTGCACACACAAACCCACGTGGGGCTTGGAGCAACCTGGTATGGTGGGAGGTGTCCCTGCCCATGGCAGGGGGCTGGAACTGGATGATCTGTCAGGTCCCTTCCAACCCCAACCATTCTGTGATTCTATGAAAAGATATTTTTCATCCAGTTTTGTAAAACTATCATGTGGAGAACAGACATATTAACACATTCATTTTTCAGAAGGCAAAAGGATGAATCCGGGGCCACACTCAGATGACTGGTTTTGGTGTCTGAATTTGCTGTCACACTAGGTGGGGCATTCTGGGATGAGAAAGCTAAGAGCAGTTGAGACAACACTCACTCCATGGCTACCAGTCTGCAAAGTAGAAGAGAAGTGGCCTTAAACAATACATTTTTGGTGCATACAACTGTCCATGCTCCCAGCGGCCATCAGCCCCACGAGCCTTGCACCATGTTGGTACCAGTGTAGGGCACGAGCTTGGTGTCCAAGTGACAATGGGACATCTTGAGGCATCATCCTTGTGGATGGAGAGGGTGAGTCCAGGCTGTCCTGGAGCAGGGGTGGAGAGGTAAACTAACCTCAAGCCTGCCCAGCGCGTGGCTCCACTTGCCCTTAGCTCTAAGTGCACTCTCCTGGCTTCCGTTTTTGTCGTATCTCCCGCTAATCCTTCCTCTCGCATGCCTCCCGTAATCTCTTCAAGCCTTTGCCCCCATTGGTAGGCCCCGTTTAATCCTATTGCGGGGATTGCTATTTTAAAAGCCCGGCTGAATGATGCTCCAAGCCCTGCCCACTGTTTCACCTGTTTCTGAGGTTTGCAGAGGAAACCACTGACCCCTCGGCAGCGGTTCACTCGGGGTGACACATCGAAATACTATTTCCAAGATAAAGCCTAAATCCCCCAGCTCTTCTTTAGCCCTTGCTCAACACAGCCACTCATGGGGCTTGTCCTCAGAGACCTCTGCACCCTTGCGAAAATAAGGGAAGAATTTGGTACTGCACAGTCATTTTAAGGCTGTTTTACATCGTTACCGGGATGGGAAAGAATTAAGTATAAATATGAATCAGGATCTCTGATCTCAAAACCCATCCTAACCTATTATTGTGTTTCGGGTTAGATCTGTTCCCCTTCGCATGAGTTTTCCCTAAAGTTGGCTTCAGCTCAGTCACATCAGCTGCTGTGCAGGTTACATGGAGGTGAAAATGGGGTGACTTCGTGATTCTTGCCCTTCCCTGCACACTGTATGGGATGGCATGAGACAGAAAGCCAGGAGACCTGTGCCCACATCTTCTGGCTTATCCCTGAATTTGGGCATCTCACAGGCTGCTCTCAGCCTCCCGTTTGCTATCTGAGCAGTCGGGGATATCTTATTTACATTTCAAATAATGCACGGGCGCTTGTAAAGACCTGTGTAGGCACAAATCTCATCTAGGTGAGGCTTGTTTGGAGACATGAAGTAAAGCTTCCTCATTAACAGCCACTTCTCTTTCACGTACTTAATTATGAACAACTCTCAGGCCCCCAGAATTTCGATTATATAAAGAAAAATCTGTATTTGGACATTAGGATTCATGTGAAAGGAACTGCTGTCATGTCCCACGCAAATTCCTTTCCAAAAAGCCACTGATTTCTACCAGCTCTGCATGCAACAGAAGAAGTGAAACATCAACTGCTTGAATTTCCCTGTGTTTTGTTCAGCTAACAACTGATTTCCAATGCAGAAATAAAACCCAAAATACTCACCAAATTTTCCTCCCACATTGACTAATTTTCTGCTGACATTGCTTACTTTTTCAGATTAGTGACACTGAAAATAGCAAAACTTCTAATCACATAATCCAAACAAGACAGGTTTCAGCTTCTCTTGCTATAGATTTTCCTTCTGGTCTCTCATTAGAACCTGAATTTTAACTAGTTTGTTTGCTGGAAAGCTATTTCCTGCTTTAAAAACTTGATTTGATGCTAATTTGGGCTCACAATGGTGTTTTCTCATTATCCGAATCCTTCTTTGTGTAAATAAACTGGCCTGTCGTTCAGAACTGCTGCCAGAAGAATTTCCTACTAAAGCAGCAGCCAAAAGCATTTTCCAAGACAACCTAAACCAGGGCAAACTGAGGTGGATACACCTGATGCCGTTGCAGCCATTCCCACCCTGGCCCAGCCCATGCCATTCCCAGGCATCCCATATCCATAACTCAATGCCGTGTCCTCTCCCACCCCATGAACCACCTAATATCCCACCCCCAGCCCTGGGTGTCCTCCCAGCTGCTGGAAAACCAAAGCAAGTCTGGAAACCTTCTTCAAGCACGGACACCAGCCGTAAAGCTCTTCCAGCTGCCTCCAGGAGCTTTCCTTAGGGCTCAGAGCCGTGAGATGTCCCTCCGTGCAGAACCACACAGCTTAAAAAACAGGCTGAATATATTGCTGGTCAAAACATGTTATAAACTCTGGGTGCTGCCTGCTGGCACACTCAGCTCAGCTGAACCAGCACAGCATCGCGGGGGAATCCTCATTTGCAGGTCCGTGCTCCACGGTGCCACAGTTCAGCTGCAGGATGGCAGGATCCCAGCCTAACTCCAAGGTATTAACAGCTGATTTCTGATTTTCTGCTCCTATTTGTGGCATTCAGCAGGCTTTAGAAGAAAGGAGAGAACAGGAACACTCTGCCTGCTAATGAGCTCTTTCCCTCTCTAATCTCCTCTCTGCTTTCTTCTCTCCTGCCCCACCAGAGAATCCAGAAAAGCCAAATCTAAGAGCGTCTATGACAGCTTGAGCTGCAAAAAGATGATGCCTCTTGCCATTAAATGTGGGTCCAGTAGCAGGAGGTGTGCTGCACACAGAAGGTGAGGACTTGGAGAGACAAGGACCAAATACTTTTCCCCACCCTGTTGGGTTGGCACCACTTTTCCTTTCTGTATCACTACAAGTCATTTACAAAGTCACAAAAGAGCACTAATTTCAGATGAACGAGGTTGTGTAAGCTCATTAGCATCAACAGTGGCAAGCACATGCCTTCCTCTTTCTTCACCACCACATGATTGACTTTGGCGTTCCTTCTTCCACAAGCATGACACTGTTCACGGGCACGGTCCTTCCTTGGTTGGACGCAGCTCCTGCTCAGGTTTTGACCCAGCAAACACATCTTAGTGGCATCTTAGACATCTTAGTCTTAGCAACACATCATATATATTCAAGAATTTATATGCACATTGCAAACGTCCCCCAGACACGCCAGGAGTTACAATGCATGATTTCCGGACATGGACCAGGGCCAAAGCAACCAGCATTTTGCAAGATCAAACCTAAGGAACATTACGCTTCTGCTCAGAAAAATGAAAATATGAATAAGCCTAATTCTCACTCAGCTTGTGTTGCAAACATCTCTTTGCCTGGATACAGAAGGAAGAATAAATTAGAGTCTCTTCTGCTTCAGGAACCAGCACTGGTGATTGAATTCTGACAGCCAAACTCAGCATATGGCCACAGAGGCTGGAAGAGGCAGAAAGAAAAGAGATTTCCATTTCCAGATGACCTGAAGCAGAGTTTAAAGCTTTGTAGCTATAAGGGGGTTTCTTTGAATTCAGCTGATGTGGAACTATGGGGGACAATCACCAGGAAACCCCATGATGTCTTTTTAGCATCATTTCAAACTCCGACATGATCAGGCTTCCCGGGCATAATGAATTCCCCCGGATCAGCGGAGCAGGGGGAGCTGCTCCTCCACCTGCTCTTAACCCATCATGAACCCAAAGCGAACCCAAAACGCTTGGCACGTTGCCCCAGCCGAACGTGCCCACCCCTGCGCAGAGCACGCAGAGCCGTGTTGCCACTCTTGCTGGACCAGCAGCAGAGGAGATGCCAGCCCGTAACTGGATGGCTCTACGTTTTCTTCTAGCTTAGAAACGCTTCTCCCATTTTCTGTATTTTCAGTGTTTCCCCTCATCGCCACCTTGCAATTTCTCTTTTCATTGTACAGCTTCTCCTGACACACTCCTCTTGGAGGACGTGCACGCTTCTAGTCCAGCTTGCAAGCCACACCATGGGCCTGCTGCTGAAACACCTCCTGGGGATGGAAATCCCACCCAGGAAACTGAGATTGAAGAAAGAAGAAATTCAGCTTCCCATATGTCCCCAAATCCTTCCCGGCAAGTACAGCACAAGGAGAAGGTTAAACACCTGCTGCCATGAAGAAGGCTTTCTGGAATATTGCAGTGACATCAGAAAATGAGTCCAAAAATCTATGTTTTGAAGCCCACGGGGGATGTATGTCATGTGCTGAACCTCTAGTGCTGAGAGGAGGGTGATCACCGTAGACCAAGGGCTTGGCTTGAGGAAACTGGCACCGTTGCTGGGAGAAAAACGGGATGTTGTGCTATAAAAGCTGGCTGGGGGCTTGCAAGGTGTTTCTGCATTACCGGGAGGGCACGGGTAATAGCAGAAGCAAGTTCTGGTATTTAAAGTTTGGCTGTAAATCGGTTGAATAAACAGATCTGCTCTGTCGGGTTTGTCTGTGAGGGGTGTAACGTGAAATCCCGCTCCACAGACAAATGGTGGAGGAATAAACCTGTTAGAAAGAATTAAGGTACTTCACACCAAGGCTGCACGTCTCAGAGCTCCTTCTTGCACCGCTAGAATTGATTCCCAGAGAAGTAAGCATTACCAGTCATGTAAATCTCAGATTAGACTGTTCGATCCGGCTGAATTATGTCTGCATAACCCCCTTTAAGCACTCTGAAAAAAATTATAGCTCTGGGATAGATCCTGACATTAATTTCAAGACGCTTTAAGGAATCTGTGCATTACAACTCCTTCTGATGAGCCTTGGCTATGCAAGATTTGTCTGATCAATTGGGGATGGTTGTACATAGATTTTCAGATTTATCTCTGCGTTGAAAGCAATCCTCGTATGAAGCAAATCACTCCGTGGAAAAGGTGACTCCGGAATAACATCGCGTGCTGTGTCTTGCAGAGGGTACGTGCCGTGGTCCCCCCCTTTCCCCGTTCGGCAGCAGAAGCTTTTCCTCTGCTGGGCTCAGCACTTTTCGCGCTGGCGCAGTGGTCGAGGGTGGGGGACACACCGTTTCTGCTTCACGCAGTGGCATCTCATCTTTCTTCCCAGAAAAAAGCAGCCCCCGGGTCCCCAGGGTGATAAGGTTGAAGGCATCGGCAGAGCGACGGAGCACTCGGGGCGATTTGGGGGTTTCCAAACCATATTGAAGCGCAGGTCCGTCAAGAATGGTAAAATATTCACGTGCTATCTGGTTTTCCTTCCCCTGTTAATTGAGCCAAGATGACATTGAAGTAGGAAGTGGCATAAATATATGCAAGAAGTCTTTTCACAAAGTTATTTAATTCACCAGAAGGGACACTTAAACATACAGCAGCACCTTATTTACATTGAACTACTGTTTATGCATCCTGTAAACATCAGAAGCAATTTCTAATAAATTACAATCCAGGGAGCAGCAAATCAACAATATCACCTGAGTTGCTTAAACGAATTCATTACAAAATATATTGCCTTTTTCCCAGTGACTTTCTTCAGATTGCATTTGAAAGCATTATTCTTCTGAGTTTTCTTTTCAGGATATATATGTGCAAAAATATCTCCAAGCAAGCAGAGATTATATTTTAAACTTTATTGCCCTTGACCTCAGGTCTTTTTGAGTCTATTGTGTTACAGCTTTTCTGGCTCTGCCGTCGCTGGTGACATCTCACAACAAACAGCCCAAACAGCAGGTACCGGCTGATTCAAATTGAGATCACAGATTCAGCCATGCAAGAGTTTGAAAAAGAAATCCTTAAAATTTCTATAACCTCTGGGCTTCTCTTTACCAGAAAGGATGTTCTCCGCCAAGTAATAGGAAAATGTAATATTGTTTGCCCGTTTAATTGGATGTGCTCCTGCCCTATTATGAAAGAGATTGTCTCTTGCTGACCGTGTATAAAACACAGGACGAGAGCTGATGCTGGTAGCTCGAAGTGAAAGGGAAAAAAAAAAAAACAAAACAGCAGTGATTTGAGATGATGTGACAGCGACTGGGACATTTTCTTGGCCTCCATTTCAAGTGCAGAAAGGGACTTTGAAAAGAGGTTCTTCAGGGCGGATGTCACTTTGGTGGAGGACGGCTCCATCATGCCCAAATCTCTGCCTTGTGGAAAATGAGGTCCAAGGCAAGCCCCAATAACACGACTCCTGATATTTGAGGTGAGTGGTGGTGGCCCCATGCATCCCACTGCTGCTGGCAACACAAAAATCCACCACAGAGGGGGACAGGGGGTTTGGGGGTACAACAGAGAGCAGAGCAAGAGGTCCCAGGGGGCTGTTCTTGCTCACCCTTCACAGACCCGGCTGCTATTTATTATGAAACCAGGAGCTGGAAGAGCAGAAAAGGGAATCTGGGCAGAGACGATAAAGAAGCGGGTTCATCCGCGGCAGAAAAGCCTTGTCCCAGCGGCCCCGCAAGGCTCTTGTAGGCTACGAATCGCCGGGTGGAGAGGTTCAAGTATCTGCCGTCTGCCCTGCTTTCTCTCCCTTCATTTACGGAAAGCCACGAGAAATATTTCATCCTCTTTGTTGAGACAGTTTCCTTGCTCTCAGGAAGGCAGAACAAGTGCATTTATGCTCTCACTCCAGGACTTGCTGATGGCCGTGAGAGGCAGCTGGGGACTGGGACTGGGCTTGTTACAGCTTCAGAAATCCAGCGGTGAAGTGCCTTTGCGTTGGGTGAGAACGAGGAGAGCTCTCTCGTCAAACAGCAACGTGCCGGCTGACCTCAGCTCCCCTCCGGAGCAGCCACGGCGACAGGAGAAGGCCTTCTGTCATGGCAAGGTGGTCTTCCTAGGGTCAGACATCCCTTCGGAGGCGTGGAGCTTCAGGCAGGTGGAGTCCAGGGAGACCCTGGCCATGGGAGAAAGTGGAAAGAGCTGCTTTGGGGGTACCTTGGGGGTTACAAGACCCTGGTTTGGTGGCTGCCTTGGTGATGTACGTCCAGCAGAACATAGGAGCTGAAACCCAGTAAAGCATCAAGCTGAGCTGCTGAAGCAGCACAGGCTAATGAACCAAAAATCCCCAACCTGAAAAAGCTGGGCCACTCTGTTTCCCATCTCTCGTTCACCCTGGGCAGGACCAGAGCAGATATGCAGACTTTTGGGAATAAATTGTAGAATTTAGCTATTCATTTACTAATAAATAAACCTGTGTCAGAGCCTTTTTCCTTGGCCATGAGGCCACACCTTTGGGGTGGGGAAGCTGTGACCACGGGAGGCATGAGCAGTCCCAGCCTTTCCTTGGTGCCCTCAAACTGCTACCATCTTCAGAGGGGCCTTGGAGCAGGTCTTGGCGCTGGGCAACCAAACAGCTGGAGTTTGGAGAGGTAAATCCCACCCCACCAGGAGCAGAGAGGCCTGGGTGATGTCTAAGCCTCGCTCTTCTCTTCTATCAAAGAGTCGAAGCCCATTTTATTATTTTTTAATAAATTAAGTCACACAGAGGAGGGTAGCTAGGGTTTTTGAAGCTCTCTGGTGCGATGCTGTCAGCGGCAAGCCTAGCCCATGCTCCAGGGGGCTAGGGTAAACTCAGAGCTGATCCATCAAATCCAAGAAGGTCCTCCTTGGTTTCTTCACCGATAAAGTGCCTTCCCTAGTCTCAAAAAGGGGGAAAACCCTGCCCTTTGGTGCATCTCTGCAGCCAGGCACGCCTTGAGACAAGCAGGAAGACTTTCCCTTGGATATATTTATTTCCTTGGCCAGACCTCCCATGAAAGACTGGTCCTCTGCTCATCTCTCCGGTTCCTGCACCAACTGTGCCTGTTGGCATGTCTCCTGAATTTTGGAAAAGGTGCCGTTTGTTCATCCAATCTATAATATTTGCTATGAATTGTTGCATTTCTTTAATGAACTGGATAAGATCGCCAGCAGTTTGATTAAGAAGACCAGGCGAGGCAGAGTCAAGGAGGAGGGCCCAGACCATGAAGACGGGGCTCAGTTCTCGGTGGGCTCCCTGGGCCACCCTCATTAAGGTGCTTCTCCTCCCCATGCCTCAATTCTGCATATGCAAAACAGGGCTAATTCCCTGTACTTTACTCAGTGTGCGAGTCTTAATTAAGGTTTTTTGAAGAAACCCTGGGAAGACCTAGGACGGGGAGGGGTTTGGGGGTTTTTTGCCATATCTGAGCAGGCATCCTTCCAGGCCTGGACCGGCAGCAGCAACTGGCTGCCGTCCAACCTCCCTCCTCTCCCCGCGCTCCCGGGTTTGTTAACATCCCAATCAATAACACCGCGACATAAAATTCAGCTTCAACTTTTTCTCCATGGGTTCAGCTGCAGCGTGGGGTTGGTTTTCTTTCCCCTCTTCCCCCCCCGCCCGGAGCTCGCACCCTAAATCCTATTTTTCCAGCTCCTTTGAGCCCCGCTGGGAGGTATTAAGGTATGATTATTATTCCCCGTTGCTGCGGGGAATGGGGCGAATGCTAACGAGGGAGATGCGCGCCCCGGTCCTCTCCTGTAAATCAGTTCATCTTTTCATACGCCACCTCTCCCACCGCCGGGAGCTTTTAAAAATAGCAAATTGCAGGTTATTCTTCCTTTCTTTGGGAGGATGACCTTTAGGGTTCGCAGTGCCGAGCTCTGATGGATAAAGAGACATTTATTTTCCCGGGGAGGGGAGGGGAATAAAAAGAAAAAGGAAAGGAAGGATGTGATTCTCACGTGATCGCATGGCGTTAGGAATTGGACCTTTAGGGAAAAAAACAGACTGTTGAGGACCTTGATAAATTTAAGAGGTGGCAAGCTCCCACCGCCGGACCGTGGATCCGTCGGGAGCAGGTTGGTTCCTGCTTGTAGGAGCCAGCGGGATGAGGGATGCGGTCTAAGGCGGGCTGGTGCAAATATTATCCTATTAATAATCAATAACTGCTCGCAGGGCGAGATGATTCAGGCCAGATTGGTATATAATTGCTATTATTGTTATTCCGGTTTAAAACCAGTTCCTCTCCGCTACTGCCACCAGTGATCTGAAGCAATGTATTTTTAATTTGTTCGCAGGCACGGCGCAATCCATCACACGGCGTTACACACCGGCTGGAACCAAATGTCAGCGCCGAGCGGCGAAACATTTTTGTTATTTAAGTTACTGTATGCTAAGTTTATGTTGATTGCTCTGAGTATCATCTCCGAAAGTTAACTAGCGTTAAAGTGTTGATAATGTCCCACTTTCGCAATCATATTTGCATAGTGCACAACAGAGTTTAGCAGAAAAAAAAATTAGCTTAAGTGCTGTTTTTCATCAGCCCTGTCAGTCTCATACTGTTTGCTTCATCTCGGCGCGCGGGGCATTTGGTGACAAATGGTTATGACATTTTTCATCTAAGCATTACGTTATGATATAATCGTCGTCTTCTGCCTCATGGCTGCATCCTCGCCACGCAGCGGGAGAGGGGAGGGGATGAAAATGGGGGCAGAGGAGAAAGAATTGGGATTTTTTTTAAAAAAAAATTTATTATTTTTTAATTAAAAAGAAATACATATATTTTCCACCTCTCTCCCTCCCCCCTGCCTGAGGCAGCATCGCCAGGAATATTCCCGTGGGCAAATGGAAAGCATCCTGTTCCCATTGAAGTCGGCGGCGAATGGCTCGACGGACAGGACCCGCAGACAAATAGGGGCGACCTCTCTTTGTTCGGGGTTTGGCGCGGCGGAGCGAGGGCCACTCTCACCAGAGAGGCCTTCTCCTCCCTCCCAGCATCACTGCGACCTGCACGATGTGCCCCCCCCACCCCCCCAGCCTCCCCGCTCCATCTCCCATTCAGCCCCAAGGATGGAGAATCCGGCTTTAGGTTTCCACTGCGGCAATATTTTTAAAAGATAATTGAAACATTTCCTCGGCGTTACCAGCTCAGGAATAAAATCCCCAGAGTTGAGGAATAAAGCAGGAGTAAGAGATCTCCATAGCGATTTTGGTTGGGGTTTGGGTTTTTTCTACACATACACACACCCCCCCGACAACCCAGTTACTTTTCACCTTGGTTTTGTAACTGAATTTACGAGAGCGATTTATTCCCAACCTGCATCAGCCAGAAGTTTTCACCTGCATTTTGCAGGGTATTACGGGTGGCAATTCCTCATTTCGGGCTCCGGCTTCGGTTGTGCACGACGAGCTTTACACTTCTAGGGGTAAAGACAGGGATGATGAAGCCTAGCGTTATTACGGAGCGTGTTTTCAGCCCGAGCACCCCCTCCATACGTTAAGTAATTCATCCTTATTGCCATTAGGAATTCAGATGCTATTTTACGGAGGGGGAAGGGAGGGATGTCTGCAGAGCGCAGCTCAGATTTTGCAGGGTTTTTCTATTTCTGTTGCTGTGCAAGTTGCTGATTTACTCTAAGAAACCTCCTGGAAAAAGGTCTGGAGGAAGCTTTATGGGGGAAAAAAGGGGAATTTTAATATCATTCGGGCTTCTCCCTGCTAACGTGCATCTCTTCCTGCCTGCCTGGCTCTCTGGGTGTGCAGCGCCGTATAGGACACATTTCGCCCTTGCATTAATAATAGTCCAATAAAAGCAGACGATGTTCTCGCTTAAATGCAGTGAGTTATGGAGATCCTAATTCTAGCACATAAGCAATGAGAGAAAAGCAGATATTTTGTCCTCGCAAAAAAAAAACCCACAAATTCTGTGATACAAATGCAAGCCGACATATGGTAAAAATTGCCTGCAGCCCTGCTGATTTACAGAACTGTTTTCACTCACAGATAATTCATTAAAAATCATTTCATACTGGCTGTATATACATAAAAAATATTTACTTGTGTAAATATCCGTCGTGAAGGTATTGCTTTTTTTTTTTTTATTCATTTCCCCTTTTTTTTCTTTTTTTTTTTTTTTGACAGCTGATGGAAAGGGGGAGCAAAACATCCTCGGAAGATATATGATGGACGTAGGGGAAAGCAAAGGTATGCCTGGCATTCCTCCTGCGATGTAGGTCAGGGCTGGGGGTTGGCTTTTAAATCCGCTACCTGAACCATCTGCTCATCCCTGCCAGCGGAATCTGCGTACGGGAAACACGCGCCAGGCAGGCGTTTATACGGAGGCGTACGGCACAAAAGGGACTAGGAAAGTGCTTTTTACCTGATTCAGGGCTCTCGGGCTGACCTATAGAACAATAGGGAGCCCAGATAATGTATACGCCGGGAGATGTCACCGTAAAACCCAAGCTGCGGGATCTCAAGGCCGTTGCTGCCGTAGCAGAGCAGCTCGGAAAAATAAATAGCGGATTCCAGCAAGGCGACTCGAGTTTTGGGGGGGGGGGGGGGAGGTTTAATCGGCTTTGCCAACGCAAAAAAAATGAGGGAGGCACAGAACGCGAAGGGGACAAATGACGCCATGGGGTTTTGCGGCTCCCAAACACGAACAGCCCAGGTATATTCCTGAGAACAGCCCTGAAACCTCCCTGCTACCCCCCACATTCTGTCCTCAGAAATATATGTTACGTTACTCCAAATGCTTAACAAGGCTCCAGGCCGGCATTACATCTTTCCTTTTTTTTTTTCCCCTGTGCTTACTCTGATAGAATTTGCTTAAATATGATGCATTATTTTAAACCCTTGGCTTGGAGACCTTTAGATGATTTCCCCCCCCCCCCGAGGAAAATTCAGAAATAAATCACAGAGTACAAGAGATTTGGGGTGGGTTGGTTTGTGGGTTGTTTTTTTTCCCTTTACAGCCAGTAGATGAAATAATATTATAAAAACTGTGGAAGGGAATAAGTACTTGGCATAGGGATCTAGTCCGTCAGCTTTCATCCGCCACAAAACCCAGTAATAAACAAAGCAATAATATTTGGGGGCTGAGGGAGGGCCGCTCTGGGGGGAGCCGGGGGGGGTTAATTAAGATGAAAAGGCTACGTGGGGAAGGGGGGGACCGCAGGGCTCGCATCCCACGCCTGCGCCCAACACAGCATCGAGGGGAGAAAGTTTGGGCCCATTTCCTAGGGAAATGGGTGCGATGTCAGACACGGCGGAGCGGGAGCCGCTGCCTCAACGGGCAATTTTCATATTAAGCTGAACCTGAAAGGGAGGGTAAAATAAACTCTCGCTTCACCATTGGAGTGTCTACATCAAGAAAGCTTCTCCTGCTCTATTTATACACGGTATAAATCAGTCTCCAGACTGTTACCATAGATAACAGAGTTTTTCTTCAGCTGTTGTCGCTAACAGCTTCTTTCCCCCCCCCCCCCCCCCCCAAGTATATTTTGTGCCATTCCTACCTATCACCTCGGTGAGTAATACTCCTGGTTTAAAGCAAATTACAATTTGGGAGTAAGCCGGGTTTTTCAGGCAGAGAGATATTTTTTCTCATCCCCCTCTTGCTGGATTTTGCCCCCGAGAAATCCTGCAGGGAGGGGAGCTATAGGCGACAGCATCCCATCCCGATACATATTTAACCTTCTCGCAGTCTCCAGGAATTAACTATTTAGGAGGAGAGCAGCCGACACCGGTGTCGCACCAGAATAACACGGTCTGGCTGGTTCGCAGCGATGCCGATGCTTTCCCCAGAAACCATCATTAATTCTCAGTACAGAGCTTCTGCGGGAGACGTTGCCACGGGCTGGGATTTTTCTAGTGGGAATAAATAACTCCATAAATGCGGCAGGTCCCTATTTCGGGGGTCAGTGGATGCGGATTTTCCCCTCCCAGGGATGGGGAGTTAATGGGATTTGTTGCTCCTGGTTGGGGGGAGGTGAGGGGGGTTAATCCCTTCCTTGGTTTATATCCCCCTTAAACTGTTTTAGGTCGTGTTTAGAGTTAAAGTTTTTCGGTAGGGGCTCTGTCCGTCCGTCTCCGCAGTGCCGGGCAGGGGCATGAACACAGTGCTCCGAGATCTTCGCACCTCCTGGTACCCAGAAATTCAGGTGAGCCCCAGTAAAAAAAAAAAATAAAAAAAAAAGATATTTAAATTTCACCAAAGTGGTAAAAAAGCTCATAAAGGCTTTTAGAAACCCGTCATCACTCAGGGAAAGCTCCCGGCGAGGCCCAGAGCCTATTGTTTGCTGCAGTGTGATTTATGGTGGAGCGGGTAGGGCAGAAAAGGGACTTTTTCCCCCCGGCCGGGTGCTCAGCACCCACCCGCAGGGACCCGTCCCCCCCGGAGTCGCCTCTGCCATGGGCTCCTGCAGTCCTTTAGCTGATCGTGGGGATGTAGTTTTGGGGTTTGGGGTTGTTTTCTGAAGCCCATCGTCTTTTAGGAGCCATCCTGCAAAGCGTTAAATAGCCTCACCTGACCTCCTCCAGCAAAGCGAAGCTCTGCATCCTTATTTAGGGGCATACATCACCTCCACAGCTTTTCCTCCAGCGCTGGAGGTGGAGCAGAGAAGTGAAAAGTCACGGGGGAAAGGAAAAAGGGGGAAAAAAAAAAAAAAAAGCAAGTCTAAACCCATCCGAATTTGCCTTGAAACCCTTCTCCCGTCCCAGCCGGGGCGCGCGGGAGGGCCGGACACATATGCCGTGCCATATGGAGCGGCGCGATTCTGGTCAATCGGATCTTTAGGAGTTTTATCGTTTAATTTCTTAACGTGCTAATAGTGCAGAGGGAGGGAATGGATCATCGGTTAAGTCCAAGGATTTATGTTTTTAAGGGAAGCGTAATGTATTTCCAAGCGGGTCGGAGTGGGCTGTAGATAAATACCGCCGGTAAAGGTGGGAGTGGGCAAATGTGAGCTGGAAAAGACCCTGAAAGATGCCTTTGGGCATCAATCCTGGGCAGGTTCATAATGTGGCCCCCAGCCCCCGTGTGAGCAGGATGAAATTTGGGCTGAAAATCCCCATGTCCCTTTAGCCACAGCCATTTTGCCCAGCGCCGAGGGGCTGGGGGCGATGCGAGCCCCGGGCTGGGTTGCCATCTCCAGCTGCCCCCGTGGTTTCCAGCAGCGGCTCCATCTCCACACCTTGGCTCCGGGGGCACCTCCCTCCCATTCAAAGCCACCAAGGACGGGTGGCAAAATGTCCCTCCAGGCCCCTCATCCCCAGTTTCCCCCACAAAAGGGGGAATTTGCATTTATCTCCTTCAGATTGCCCCTTCGGAAGGGTGCTGGTGCACATTCCCCAAGCACTTTGGGATCCTCCAAAGGAAGATGTTACTGAGACATAAAGTACTGTCAGTTATAAAAAATATATATATAGCTGTGATTTTGGAGGGATACCGAAATTCCAACTTTTAACCTCCAACCAACTTGCCTCCCGAGGAACGCGTAGGTTTATTTTTAAGGAAAATAGCTCAGCTCGCTATAAATCTCCCAGACAGAAAGCCAAGGAGGAGATGGATGAATAACGTGACCGGTCCCCACCGGGCAGCTGCCTGCGGGCAGGGACAGGGGCTGGGGTGACCGGTGGCTCCAGCTGCGGCGTGAAGCACGGGGGTCCCAGAGGGATGCTCTGGCTGATGGCTTCTGCCAGCGAGACCTTTAAAACCTGCGCTTATGCGGGCTCTTATTTGAATTGCAAACACTTTAGGGGAGGTATATGAGAAGTTGCTCATTGGGGGTAAGCAGGGGTTGCTTTTCTTTTCAATCATAGTGTTGTGGGTTTTTTTTTTTGGGGGGGGTGGCATTATAAAGGGCAGGCAGGGAGATTTTTGCACCTGGGCTGGTGAGTCTGCTGAACAATTTTCGACGCCTAATTTCCAGTATTTCCTTGAAAACTCCTCAGATGGGGTGCGTGAGATGAAATACCACCAATGTCGTGGAAACAAAATGGTACTAGTGTTAAACAGCACTAAGGAGAAAGGGACGGTCTTCTGGGCATGAAGATTTTGAGCATGTTGGGGCAGGGGAGGGGGGGTGGTGGGGTCCCAATGCGTACAGGGCCCTTGTGCTTATTCAGAGCTGGATGCTTCTACCCATCTCTGCACACACACACACACACACACACACACACAGAGTCTGTGCTCAGGGGTACGTGCTTCCTTCCACGCGGATTTTTTTCTCAGCAACTTCTAGGCCTTGATTGAGGGGAGGGGGGGAAAAAAGAAGAAAAAAAAAAAAAAGCCCATATTTGTCTTCATGCGATGGGAAGGAATATACGTGCGCTGAGGGGCGATACGTAGCCGAAATGATCTCGATGGCCGGGTAGCCGCTGCCGCGGCTTGTGCAAAGAGATCCCAGGAGCGGGCACATGCCCTTGGTAGGAAATCACCCGGCGAGTAATAAAGGATTTCCTGCCTTCGGAGCCTGCCTCAGCCGGGGGCTTGGCCTGGGTCGCGCTGCGCAGCGCCCTGATGAGGTTAGGGGGGTCTCACGGGGCGCTCAGTGAGGACCGGTGATGCTGGGAATGTATCGGTATCCCTGGATACCCATCCGTATCACCGGTATACATCGGGACCCCACCGTAAACAAAAAGCGCGCTCTTCTCCTTGAAATTCACCTTGAAGGCGGTGAGACAGGGTGGGTTTGGTGTTTGTGTTGGGTCGGGGTTTTTTTATTATTATTAATTATTATTATTCCCCCCTCCCCTCCTCCCTTTGCCTTTTCCCTGACAATTGTCAGCGGAGAGGCTGCAAAAAAAAAAAAAAAATAAAATAAATAAAATAAAGCATCGGAGGAGCGGCTGCGGGCGGCAGGCAGCCCTGGGAGCTGTCAGCCCCACGCCACTGCAGTGATGTCAGCCGCAAAACACAGCCACTGCCACCCCCAGCCCCTCGCACACGCACACACACACACACACACACACACGAGTCGCAAGAAGAAGAATTCATAATTACAGTAGCGTAGCCATGAAACCCGCAGCGTTGGGGGGGGGGGGGAGGGCA
>JAOXNO010000024.1:118166269-118182581 GCA_028565335.1 Limnodromus scolopaceus
TTCCCTGGAGACATTCAAGGTGAGGCTCGACAAGGCCCTGGGCAACCTGGTCTAGTTGAGGGTGTCCCTGTGACTGCAGGGGGGTCGGACTAGATGACCTTTGAAGGTCCCTTCCGGCCCAGATGATTCCATGATTCTATGAAACCTAAATTTGTTTCTTCAAGGCTCACGGTTCCTTTAGAAAATTGTTGCCTTCTATTAAGTGGAGGAAAAAAAGATTGGAAGGCATTTGTAGACGGTATAACAGCTAAATAACTTTACTTCTATCTCATGATAGCTCCAACCGTTGCCACCGCGGCTGGTATGATGCTATTGCCAGCAAGAACAGGGAATCTGAAAAAGGAAAGTATATGCAGGGCTGTTTAAAGTGATTTTACCATGATGTCTACATGTCTCTAGTCTCAGCCCTGTGCTCCAGATGAAGTGGACAATGTTGTAACTCTCAGAGATAATTTTGGCTGTTGATTTCCACCACCCCCCCCAGCCCTGTTCCGTTAGGAAATAGCTATGTGTCTGTCTTCTCCCTTGTGCTGCAGATTTTCAGTTTGTCTTTAAATACATGCTCCCTGGTGGTGTATAGCAAACTTCTTGGTCTGTAAAATAATCAGTTTGGAGATTAGTTTTCTTTTCCTCCTCGGTTATTGCTTTTATGAATATGTGATGGTTTATAGCGGTGGGCAAAGTGTGAGCTCTGTGGAACAGCTAATCCACAAGTACGCCGTAGTTTATTTTTAACAGGACTCCTGGTACGTTTTCATGCAATAACTTTTCTTGCTCTCAGAGAACTCTCCTTCCTGTTCCCCCTCCTTAATGCCCACCAAAACAGAGGTTAGACATTAAAGATAATATTTTCTTAAGCAACTTGTATGAGTGCAGGTTTTTTTTGGTTTTTTTTTTTTTTTTTGCAAGGAAGTAGCACACAACTGGGTTGATGTATCTGCCCTGTTTGGGGGAGTTATAGTCAGGAAAATGTCTACGTGGAAATGGAGACAGTTGAGTTTAACTGATGCACATGTTCTAACTGTAAAGAAGTGCAGCTGCTGCCCATTTGAGTTTCTCTGCTGGCACCATGTAGCATCGAAGCTTGAATGTCACCCCCCTACTTCACTAGGAAGGGATGTCATCATTTTGGTTACAACCTGATTGTTTCTTATTACAAAACATTTTATATGCTAATGATACAAATGGGAAGGAAAGAGAACAGCTGACTTTCCAGTTCCATATTGAGTTACGTTCCCAATGGGACTGTTGGGTTTTTTTCAGCATGACCGCGAAGCTGCTTAATGACTTTGAATGGGTGATGCAGTAACCAGGGAATCCAGCAGTGACATTTTTAGAAGAAGAGTTACAGTTGATAAATGATTCCTGTTTTGTCATCCTATATGAAGTGTCGTGTGTTAAGCATTAGATGTATGGTCTTAAACCAATGGAAAATTTCGTATTTAGCTTTCAGCTACTCAAAATGGTCTGATTTCTTTGGGATTTAGAGAAGCAAAGTATGGGTGATTATGAGGGCAGTCACTTCAGATTGTTTGAGAGTCAGTCAGTCCTGTTCATCTGTTAAAATTCCAATATATTCCAATTTCTCAACATAGATATTCATATCTGCTTTTTGTAATTGAGGTTTGTAATTGAGGATTGACTGCAGATATTTGTTCAGCACGTTTCTAACTTCTGGATTTGGCTTAGCATTAGCAAAAACAATGCTTTTCTTGGTGATGTGTGTGTTTAAAATAATTAAAAGGGGTTCTTGAGATACGTGTAGAAACATCTGCTTTTATTATTGTTTGTAGGGACACGGCTGTGTACAGTGATAAATCATGATTGTGTCATATAAAACACTTTTGCATATGCTGTCCCATATGAATTGCAGTCAAGCAGGCAACAAGTTGCCTCTAAAAGCAAGACCTTTCAGTCAGAAGAGACAACCAGCCGGCAATCTGGAAGTTCAAAGTTAGAATTCAGCAGAAACCGTCACTTGGCTCCTTTCAGTGCACATGAAAGCCTTACATCTCCTTACTGTTTATGAATACCAGGAACTGGCTGCGTAGCCCACACTTGCAGACTTAAAATAGCTTCTTTGCAATGCAAACTTGGCAACAGGAGCTGACAAGTTTATTTGATATCACCTTTATGTGTTTGTATTGGGTTTGCACGGCAAGGTTTTGGTAGTGAGGGGGCTGCAGGGGTGGCTTTTGTGAGAAGATGCCAGAAGCTTTCCCCATGTCCAATAGAGCCAATGCCAGCTGGCTCCAAGAAGGACTTGCTGCTGGCCAAGGGCGAGCCCTTCAGCAATGGTGGTAGAGCTTCTGGGATGACATAGTTAAGAAAGGGGGGGGAATAAAAACCCTGTGAAACAGCAACTGCAGCTGGAAGAGACGAGTGAGAATACATGAGAGACACAACTCTGCAGACACCACAGTCAGTGAAGGTAGGGGAGGAGAATGTTCCAGGCAGTGGAGCAGAGATTCCCCAGCAGCCCATGGTGAAGACTGTGGTGAGGCACGCTGTCCCCTGTAGCCCCTGGAGGTCCACAGTAGAGCAGAGATCCCAGCTGCAGTCCCTGGAGGTCCATGGTGGAGCAGAGATCCCCTGAAGGAGGCTGTGACTCTATGAGAAGCCCACACTGAAGCAGGTTCCTGGCAGAACCTCTCCATTGACCTGTGGCCCCATGGAGAGAGGAGTCCACGCTGGAGCAGGTTTGATGGCAGGACTTGTGACCCTGTGGGGGACCAATGCTGGAGCAGTCCGTTTTTGAAGTACTGCACACCGTGGAAGGGACCCACGCTGGAGCAGCTGGTGAAGAACTGCAGTCCATGGGAAAGACTCACATGTTGGAGAAGTTCGTGGAGGACTGTCTGCTGCAGAAGGGACCCCACACTGGAGCAGGGGAAGACAGTGAGGAGTCCTCCCTTGTGGAGGAAGGAGCGGCAGAGACAAGGTGTGATGGCCACAGCCCCCATTCCTCATCCCCCTGCGGGGGCGGGGGGAGGAGGGAGAGAAATTGGGAGTGAAGCTGAGCCCGGGAAGAAGGGAGAGATGGGGAGAAGGTGTTTTAAGATATAGTTTTTATTTGTCGTTACTCTGCCCTGGCTTGTTATTGGCAATAAATTAAATTAATTTCCCCAAATTGAGTCTGTTTTGCCCATGACAATAATTGGTGAGTGATCTCCCTGTCTTCAGCTCAGCCTACAAGCCTTTCGGTGTATTTTCTCTCCCCTGTCCAGCTGAAGAGTGGAGTGACAGAGCGGCTTTGCTGGACACGGGGCGTCCATCCAAGGTCAACCCACCCCAGTGCTTTTTTTGAGGTTAATGAATGGCTCCTTAACTGTGTATGTGAACTATCATACTATCACAGAAATGATCACCGAGACCACAAAATATTAAACACTTTTCCACATGGCACGTACCACACTTTGTCTCACAAATAGATAGTTGGAACAGGAAAAGAGAAGTTTTAAGTGAAACCAGCTGCTGGCTGTGAGCAAGTATCTGGTGCTGGTGGCTACTGTGGAGCAAAAGAAGAGTGTGAGGAGGTAAACGTTAGTTCAGATTTTATGTTGGAGCTGACTTTCCCTCTTAAGTTTTTACAGTTCCAGAGTTTCAACTTCTTGCAGATTATTGAGCCTGAAATGTAAGAGAACCCACATTGAACACCTGCATTTGCTTCATCAAGAAACTACAAAGCATTTGCTTGTAACTGTGGTCTTTTAGTGACAGTAAACCTATTTTTTAAAGTTGCATATTTGGGTGAAGAGCTTAGAAGTAATAAGCAAGAAAGTTCATTGGACTGCAACAAGGAAATGTGATTGCTTTTCTGGGTTATTAGGGTTTTTTCCCTCAGTAGTTACAGTGCTTTATGGCAGAACTGACACTTTAGAGATACTTTTGCTCTATAAGTTTTATGAAGGTGAAAACCACCCCTGTACCACCAGACCACAAGCTATTCTGAGAGCCAATTCTTCTAGGGCGCTGGCTCAGCTTTAACAAATTAATATTTTACAGGGCTGTAGCCCACGGTCAGTGAGAACTGAGCTATTTCTATTAGGCCTGTAGTGACAGGACGAGGGGCAATGGGTTTAAACTGAAGAAAAGCAGATTTAGATTGGATATTAGGAATAAGTTCTTTACAATGAGGGTGGTGGAGCACTGGACCAGGTTGCCCAGGGAGGTGGTTGAGGCCCCTTCCCTGGAGATATTCAAGGTGAGGCTCGACGAGGCCCTGGGCAACCTGGTCTAGTTGGGGGTGTCCCTGCTGACTGTGCGGGTGTCAGACTAGATGACCTTTGAAGGTCCTTTCTGGCCCAGATGATTCTGTGATTCTACATTTTCTGCAATGCCTGAGTATGTGTTTTGTATTAATTGTTCCTGGCAGTGGGAACCAGAGCACAGGTCTCAGATTCTGAGCCATCAATTGGTCTGTTCACTAGGATGTTCTAAAAAGCCGGTTTATTATGACTAAGTTTTTCTTAGAAATTATTACGGCTAAGGAAGCCAAACGACTGCTGTCCTCATCCAGAATGAAAGTCATAGATGCTGTAATGCAGAAAAAGGTTCTGAGCTTTGAATTCACAGCTAATGTAGGATCTGTCCTGCATTATGCATTTATTCACCGTGGCTTTGTGAAGGCTCGCTCCTATGTAGCCCTTGGTGCAGTATTTCTTGTTAGCCAGCTCTGTGGTTCCCTGCTCTACCTGCTGTTCTCCAAAATCCGCTTTGAGGTTCTTTATATTGTATAAGTGAGGAGGTAGGTACTTAAAAATAGCTGGATAGCTGCATTCCTGCAGCACAGGACACACAATGACCTTTTAATTAGCCTGAACTTCATACAGCGCATGTATAATGTCATGAAAAGAACTTTTTGAAATATCTACACTTATAAACAGTTTTTGCTCCAGAAACTGTTGGGAAAGCGTTTAAGGCTACTTTTGGCATTGTTTTTTGGTTGGTTTTGTGGTGTTTTTTTAAGGGAGAGGTGTTGAAAGGGATTTCAAAAGAAAAGGCACTCTGGAGAGATAAACAGTTCTGTGCTTAAGAGCGGTGCAGGAAGCAAATAGATGGCGTTGCTCGTGGGAAGCTCTTAGAAGCAATTAGTGATAAGAGTGAGGAAGGAGGAAATGTGGTTGGCAGCTGCTGGGCCTTCAGCAGCCTCTGACCTTGGCCCGAAGGTGCTTTCAAGCTGCCGGGGAAGGGTTTGCTGCCAGAAACGCTGGATTTACCCGAGTTCTCCTTGAAAGACATGGTGACATCTTGTCACAAGTCTTGTGTGAGGGAGCTGGGGGTGTTCAGCCTGGAGAAAAGGAGACTGAGGGGAGACCTTCGCGCTCTCTACAACTCCCTGAAAGGAGGGTGTAGCCAGGGGGGGTTGGTCTCTTCTCCCAAGGAACAGGCGATGGGACAAGAGGAAATGGCCTCAAGTTGCGCCAGGGGAGGTTTAGGATGGATATTGGGAAGAATTGCTTCATGGAAAGGGTTGTCAAGCCTTGGAAGAGGCTGCCCAGGGAAGTGGTGGAGTCTCTGTCCCTGGAGGTATTTGAAAGCTGGGCAGACATGGTGCTGAGGGACATGGTTAATCAGTGTTAGGTTGATGGTTGGACTCGGTGATCTTAAAGGTCCCTTCCAAACAAGACAATTCAATGATTCTATATAAGTTGGTGATAGATTGGAGGACTCAGTTGGACTCTATGATCCTGATGGGTCCCTTCCAACTTGAGATATTCTGATTCTTTGACTCATGTTTGCACTTTTTAGATGCCTAATAAGGGTACTAGGAACAGTCTTCCATCAGTTTGCCGTGGGGTGGGAATTGTCTCCTCCGTGCAAACACTGCTTTGCCCCGCCGTGGGACAACATGAGACTTGGCAAGAGAGAATGAGCCCTTGGCTGGAGTCCAGAGCCCAGGAGATTGGTTGGCAGGAAAGTACGTGGCGGGATTTAGTCTGACACCATTTATTTGGATGAAAGGGCTAACCGATGGTGTACGCTGCGTGTTTCACCTTGCTAAATACCTGAATTCTCTTGCCAGAGCTGTGAAATGATAACTTAATCCTTGATTGCTTCTTACAGCGCTGCAGGCCACAGTCTTTGGAAGAGTGTTTTGTCAGCCAAAAATTATGTATAGCTTTACCAACACCGGTTAACGATGCTAATCCAGCTAGATAACTTCCGAAGTAATTTGTGGCCAAATGCTTTTACACTATCTACATTGTAGCTTCGTTGGTACCACTAATTATGCATCCCTTCTAATGCCCGCTACTGATTCTTAATTTTTTTTTTCAGCATGAATAAATTACCAAAAGTAATGTGCAAGCCCTGAGGCAACTGCCAGGTTTGCTTTTGGAAGTGATGGGTGTTAGTACAAGTGTTTAATGAAAGATGGGTTTTTTCGTACACAAGAATAAATAAAGATCATTGGAACAAGAAGTAGGAAATAAAAGCTTATTCAAAATGACCTTCCCTGTTAAATGCTTCAGGATTACCAGATTCCCCAAATGTGAGCTTTCAGTTGGAACACAGTGGGCATGAAAGAACTGCAGCGCTTTGAAATAGTTATGTGGTGTGTCGACTCAAGAATAGTTCACAAAATATTTCGTACACTTAAAAATGACCACAGTGATTTGCTGAGGTGGGAGGGAGAAGAATAGACAAAGCAGATGTGCAAGTTCCTCATGTGGACAGAATCTGAATTTAGGACATTTAAGGGCAGACAAGTGCTGCAGCGAGTTATTAGCACTTATTTAGACAGAAATAGTTGGAACTTTTCACCCCAAATATTGAAGAAATTGGTATTTTGTGAAGAGAAAGAAATGGAAATGCTGAATATTCAAGCGGTGTTTTAGTCCTGTAGGTAAGGTCTGCTGCACCTTCAGTTGCTCCTTGGCTTTACTGTGTGGATTGTGTGCCCACAAGCCTTTCCTTTTCACTCCAAAGATGGTTTTTCATCTTCAGAACAAGCTCTTCATGCAGATCTATGTACTTTCATGCAATTCTAGGTTTAAGCAAATATTTCATTTTGCCTAGAGCACTATGACATTTTTTTTCAGCAGGCCGGGGCCCTTAGTAGGGCATATATGGGACACGGGAGCCGAGCTGTCATGGTGAAGGCTTGCCTGTAATTTTCATAATATGCTGTATTTTCTCTTTGCTTCTCAGCAAACAGGTCAATTATAGCTTATTTCCCATCCTTGTGCTGGGAAAAGAACAGCTGATTTGAATGCTACGTTGAGGATAAGGTTCTTTTCTAGGTCAAGCAGAAGAGCAGCTTGGTACAAAAATGTTACCCTGAGAAGCAATGTCTGAGGGGCTACAGAGGGATCTAGGCCACTTATCTTAATGGGTCTTTCTCGTCATGGTTTCTCTGGGGCAAAGATTTGATTTATTTCTTCACACCAGGTATCCCAGTAGTAAGATTCCAGTCCTGAGAGCTCCTAAGTTGGAAAAATGACAACAGAAATTAACTCCCACTTTCTGTAGTGTGGATATAGGCAGGTGAGGAGAGCAGTCCCTCCTGAACATCGTTCCTGGCAGAACTCTAATCTTGCATCTGCTGAACTGTTTGAGTGAGTTTGTATAAGTGTTTTTGAAAAAAAAATGTTTTCTGCTGGGTAAAAAGGCTTGAAATCTTCATGAAGACAAAGTAATGCACCAATTTACGCCACAAGGCTTCAGATTTGTGTTGGCATTCAGCATATGGCAAACGTCAAAAGTGGCTGTTGATTGCTGCCTGCTTTCTAATCTTCATGTTATTGGTCAAATTCTCTAAAATAAGTTGGAGAAATCTAGATCATATTGAAAGAGTTGATTGGGGGAGGGAAGGTGCGTAGACTGTGCTCTTGGCAAGAGCAACAGTATGACGCATTTTTCTTTTTCGAGAGATAGCAAACCCTAATTTCACCGTAGCTGCATGTTTGAGGCTTCTCATACATGTCACGACTTTTTTTGAAGTGCTCTTTTTGAGGTGCCAGTGTCTTGACAAGCTGCCGTTCTTGGATTCCTTCTTTACTGGAGTGGTTCAGATGCGTTGTGCTGTTCTTCCACCTCCCAGGCCCCTTGGACGTCGATGGGAGGTTCGAGTTGCGAGTACGTAAATGTTGTGCAACAACCTCTGGCTTATCGCTGAGATCATGAGATGTGTATGTGCTGATTTAAAGGAATTCAGGCAGTTACTGAACCGTGGAGGCAAGACAGATAGCTTCTATGCTAATGACCGACCCTTCTTGCCTGCAGCTCTTATCTTTCCCCCCATATACAACTAAATCAACATCATTTGTGGTTTCTAGTGTGCGTGTAGTTTTAAGTACTGCTTGAGTTCCTAATTTGGAGTTGGATCCAAAACAGGCCATGAAGAGACCTGCCACAGGAAAATACTGCTTCGTCTTGCAGCTGCCTGGTTCCGGAGGCACCAGAAATGACTCTGAGGTGCATGTGCCCACAACTGCCCTCTTCAACGGCTGAAGAGCCCAGTGATGCTGAAATTGCACCAAGAGGCAGAAAATAACTGGACAGTATATCCAATGACATTCCCAACCTTGCAAATACACTGTGCGTGTAGAAAACACACCGTTAAGGTTGATTTCTTTACAAAATGTGGCCACAGGGGTGTTCTCTGTTGAACTGCAGCCACTTCAAATATTACCTACTTGCTTAGCGGCTGGTGAACTTGCTAAAGAAGTCAGAGAACTGAGTCCACGCATCTCTGCAAACAGGCATCACCCTTCCCAAAGAGAGGAGGATGTTACTCCTCACTTGAAGACAAGGCAGATTTGTGGAACCAGAAAACAAGCTGAAGGAGGTAGTTTGACTTAAATTATTTAGACCACCAAGCTGGAAGGTGGCTCCCCAGCTGCTCTCTCTGTGATTATCTAACATAAATTGTGTGGACTATCAGGAGATAAAAGACTGTAATTTCTTTGAGGATGTGGTCTTTACAGCAGAAAATACATGGTGGTGGGTATTATAATATAGAACTTCATGGCCGAAGTAATTCAATGGAAGGTGAGTAGAAATGGAATTAGCAAGTACTTGGGGACAATTAAGCATAGGGGAGGCACCTCTTGTACCCGTTGTGTTTGGAAGGAGTTAGTGCATATTTAAAAGAAATAGAAAACATTACTAAATTTTTGGAATGCTCTGGATAAATCATTTGTTTCCCTGAGCTGAAGAGTCCTTACAGTAATATCTGTAATTTGCCATGGTTGCCTGCTTAATATGAGGGTGAGGAGCTTGTGGGCTATTCTGGAGACGTGGAGCCTCTGTGGCTGCAGATGCTTTCATACTCCTGTGAGTGGCTCTTGTTTCTTATCGTAGACTATTCTTTTTTTTTTTTTCCTCTTTTTGTTCGAAGCAGAGAGGTGCTGAGGTAGATGCTTTTTTGTCAAATGATACCAGATCCGCTCATTTGTGTATAGGTACATGTGTGAAAAATATCCGCTCTCTTCCAGAATGATTCTGGGAAATGTATTTGTGTTTTCAAGGAAGACAGACAAACTGGTTTAAGGTCGAGGCTCTAATGACTTTATGAATTGGAAAAAACAGCTGGCTGATCTACAAAAGGAGGAAATACCGGGCTTGGTGGCACTGAAAGATTTTTTTAAAATACCCTTTCATGGATTAAAAAAAATTGTTCTTATTCCTAGGTGCACAAAAAGGACTTCTCTCTCCCCCCACCCCCTTTCCCACATTTACTTTTTACTTCTAGCTGCCAGTGGACTCCCCTTAGACATTTCTGTGGATGTCAGCGTGCTTTTCTTTGTGCAGTGAGGGCTTGTTGACAGTTCTCAACTCCTGCAGGAGGGAAGTGAGCAGGGGGGGACCCCGGGGGGATTTGTCTGGTCCAGTTCCTCGCGGTGGAGGAGGGACTGGCATCGCTTTGGCTTCTTCCCAGCTTTTATCCTTTTGCTGCGTCCGTAAGAAAAACCAGCTTGCAACAAGGAATCGCAGCAAGCCTTGAGAGCGTTTTGAAGTGAGAAGAGTGAGACAAATCTTTCAAAAAATATTGCTCTAGGCTGCTGTAGCTTAATTGAAAACAGACGCAGAAAAAGTTGTTTTGAAAGATTTTATTTTTTCCCCAGGAGCCATGGTGGCAGGTCCTCTGCCCTGGTAGCTCTGCCATAAACGCACACACAAATTCACACACTGAAGTCAAACCCACTTTTTTAGGCAGAAGGGTGATGGTGGAAATGCCTCACAAAGGAAAAAAAAAATTATTAAATTTATGGTGAAAATTTTCTTTGTGTTTAAAATAATTTTCTCATTGTTTTGTGAATGTGCTTGGTGTATTTAATCTCAAAGTTAGAGAAAGTTACCGATAAAGAATTTAATCATTCATGGTTGTCTTTTTGAGCTCTCCTAGTCCCACCTGCCACCAAGAAAAAACTGTAGGGAAAAACCTGCATTTTAAAAATGGGCATTTTATAATTTTACAATGAAGAAGCTAAAGTTAAGGAGGTCTAAACACAGTCCTTTCTCTGCAGCTCACCTGTGCGTTAGACAAGTTCCACTGTGTGTTGCATTTGTCAACTTGCTCACAAAAACCTAAGAAAAGGTTCAGGATGGTAGCTGCTCTGAAGCTGGGGCTTCATAACGCGCTTTCTGCATTAATTGATTCTGCGTATTGACAGGAACTAGGGCTAACTCCGAACCTTGAACTGGGTCCTTGAGTCTTGGATCCTCTTGGACATAAGGAGCTTGTGGCTCGGGCAAAGTGAAGAGGAAAGGCTGAAACTCATCTCAGGGGGAAGTAAAATGCTTTAAAAATAAATAAAAAAACAAACAAAACAAACAGAAAAAACCCCCTCACTTCTGAGTGAAAAGTCTGTATGTGCATGTTTTCAGGCAATTGGTTAGTAAGAAGAAAAACAAATTAGCTATTAGATTCTAATATCACAGCCAAAAGGGTTTTGTCATTATTTTTTTTGTGAGAGAAGGGAAGTATGGAATCAGCTGTTTGGTGATGTGACATTTGGGGCAGTTCTGATGATAATCCTGATGAATTGCAAGTAAGATGTCAGACTCTGAGCTGTTGAGCTCGTTGCACTCTCTATCCAGTCACACTGTCCAGGCTTTGGGATTTTTTTTCCTGATTGTAAATATGATGTCGTTCCAATGACACAGTTCTCATACAGCCCCTGCTTGTACAGGTTCTCTTGTGCCCCTGAAAAAGATGCCTTGTGAAAACACAAACAGCTTTTCCTCATCTGCAAAATAGTGTTATTGAAAGTATCTTTACAACATGTAATTATATATAAAGGCTTTTCTACGCAATTACCCCACTAGTCATTCTGTCGGGTGTAGAGATTTTCCTCCAAAATGCTTTCCAATGGTGTGGTGCCTGCAATACAACTCTCCTCGAGTTTTCTAACTTTAGATTAGATTTCTTCTATATGTCTGTGGTTGTGTGGGCACTTTAATGACTGCTTTTAGTGTAAACCCTGTGCTTTGCATAGTGTACGGAAGATCACTCTAGGATTAATTCTCTATAACAGTGACTTGGCGTTTTAGCCCTTGGCTTAAATCAAAGGTTATACTGGGTGAGAACACTGTGTGTATAGACGCCTGCATTAGTTGATGCTGTAGAACAAGATTATCATATGTGTTTGTGTACATCTATACACTTCTACGGACACAGACGTGCCACATTCTCTGCCTCCTTGGGAGTCCATCACCCAGCTTCTGGCCTGGCTTGAGCTTACATTTGACAACAGCAAGTTGTGGGGTTGTCCCACAGGCAGAACAGGTTTTTTGCCAAATCCCAGGGCTAGGACCGTCCTGTTCCCATCTGGAGATCTATGAGTGGAATTAACAGGCTGCCAAATCATAAGAGGGCTTTTTCCCTCCCTCCCGTGGTTATAAATTGGTAGCTACATCAGGCTCTATTAAAAAATATTGAAATTCACAATAGTAATTGAAAGTTTTGGTACTGGCTGTTCACCAAACATTCTCTAGAGCACAATAGTACCCCGACATCTAAGTGTCTACAAACAAAAGGATAAAGCCGTAATCCCCTTGTCATAACACGAGCTTTATGGGATACATGCACCACTTGAATGTGGTTGGGACTAAGCAGATTATTGTACTAACAATACAGAAAATTTAGCTCCGAGTAGAAAACACCCCAAACCCACAAAGCTGCTGTTCAGCCCGAGTTCTTGTTTTTGGGGGCTTTTTTTTTTTTGAGTGAGCTGGCAAAATTTAGTTTTGTCAGTAGAAACTAAGTAACCGCCAACTATGCCTGGAATGCCTTGGAGCACTGGAGGAATTTTCCAAGTAACAGTGATTACTTTTGTTCCTTTCAGCTACACAAGTTTAGGCTTTGAACTGTGTATGCTCTTTTCACATTTTCTTTGACGTATGTGGAGATTTGGTTTTAAAGAGACTGTTTCTGTTCGCTAAAAAAAGCTTTTGCTCAAGTAGGGCAGAGTGTTTTGCACCTAAAGAGCCCAGTATTGCTATGGAGGTGAAATCGAGACTGTAAGAATAGTATTAACTGGAAGATATCATCCAAAAATTGGAGTCCAGTGGGACTTGGCATTTTGATCCCGCTTCATGTAAAAATGGGGAAAGAAGATTTATAAACTGTTAACCCCAACAACCATAAGCACTTCACCGTCTGCAATATTCTGGCAAAATGGATTTCTAAGTATTGTAGGATAAAGAAGCCTGAAATGATCAGTTTGATTTAATTGACGTTTCCTCTCATTGTATGCCTCGCAGCAGCGAACTGTGTCGCCAGTTGTATTTGTCTGATATGGGGAAAGAGAGGAAAGAGCTTCTCAATTAATTCTACTATTTCTTATCAGTTGTCATACTGCCTGTCTTTTAATTATGTCTGTGCTAGTAAAATAATGAAATTTATTGTCTAAATTTTATTTCACCGTTGCTTGGCTTTCTTTTATGCCGGGGAAGAAATTCTGCAGCTGAAATTTAAACAGTAAAATCCTCAATATTGCAGTGCCTTTTCTAACTGCTGGCTCTTCAAAAAACCTTATTCTGAATCCTTTATTCATGTAGAAAAAAACATTTACTACCAAGTAAAGGATCTGCTTCGGAAAGATAGCTGGGGTCCTAAACTTCAAACAAATGCAAGATCTTCCTGATATTTTTGTGTGCTTACATCCTTATCTGAAGTTGTCTGCCTTAGACTTGCTGCTGCTGGAGCTCTTCAGTAATTCCTCCACCGCTTATCAGCTTCTCTACATTAGGAAGCTCCTGTTCTACAGGGGAGGATATATTTGCTTCTCCTTGGGGGAAGGTAAACTTGCAAATCGTAAGCCCTGTTATTCCAAAGTAAGACTGAAAAGTAGTGGCATGTTAAATCCTGCCCCCCATTACAGGTAGGTATCTAATGCTGAGACGCACAGGTCCTTTTGGCATTCTCTTCCATCTGTGCCCAGTATTTACCCTCTGAGATACAGCTGGGGGTCAAACTCAAAAGTCTTGTTTGAAGGATGAGTTTTCTTAAAAAACCCTTCAGTCCATAAAAGCTGTTACCTTTTAACCCATGGTTCTTCAAACAAAGCCTATATTTACTTAGTAAAGCTCTGTGCCGAGGTGCTGTGAATGGGATGTTTGGTTTTTTGGAGGTGTTCCCAAGCAGCCTTCCCTTGCTGTGTTGAGTTTTTTACCCTAGAGACGGTGGGTAAAAATATATATATATTGTGGTTCGAGGTTTTTTATATGGGTACTATTTGGGACATAATTAAGCAGGGCAAGGAAGGGAAGAAAGATCTCTGGGGACAGATAATTCTGCTTAGTGTAGCATCACTTCTTAGCTTCCAGGGAATAGCTGAAATAGGATGCAGTTGTGCGTTTGTGCCAGAACCTGCCATATAGTTATTGTAATGCTTTTACCTGCGACAAATTATTAATAAAATCACAGAATCACAGAACGGCTGAGGTTGGGAGAGACCTCTGGAGGTCATTGGACATTTGTCCTGTAGGTGCCACGCTGGAGTTTCTTTCCTTTGACTCGATACCAAGACCAGGTCCTTGTCCTGTTGTGTTGATATTCCCATGAGAGTAAAGGTGTCGTTACAACACAGCATTTCTCTTCCAGATTTTTAGGAAGTGTGGAGCAGACATCATGGTTGTGAGTGGGGTCTGTGAACATGGGGTATGAACAGTTTACCTGATACTAGATTCAAGAAGTTTCAGAAACACTGTGGTTTGGACTATATCTGTACAAACTTTAAAAAGAATAAAGTTGCTACAAAGTGGAATTGTTCCTGCATCTGAAGGATAAATTACTGTGACACACGATGCCAACTTTACTTTTAATAAAATGTGTGTGAATACAAATTGATTTAAGGGCAAGCTAATTCAGCCGAGAATAAAGACGTGATCTTAGAGCGATCTCTTGGAGACACTGACACCTCTCTGTTGTTAAGCCCCAAGTAGTTTTTCCCCCATCAGTGTGTTTTTCTACTTGCATTTTTAGCTACTTCCAAGAGTTTATGCTGAGCAGTTCCTGCTGAAGGGCATAAAATAGCACTAATTACATTGGAATCTGATATGCTTGTTTTTACAATGGTTATGGAAGATTGAATGTGGAAAGCAATAAAAATTTCTGGAGATTTGCTGAGACTTTCCTAATTCGTAGTTATGGTTGGAATTGTTCACTCTCCCTCTTTTTTTTTCTTTTTTTTTTTTTTTTAACCCCAAAATTCTGATTATACTTTGCTATTCCAGAAGCCTCTGAAAATGGTAAAATGTTATGTTTCAGTTCCCTAAATCCAATGTAGCCTTGTGCCACTGAGCAGTATCAGCCAAATTGATAGTTTGGATGTTGTTGCGGTCGCTGTTGGCATAGGAAATGTTCTTTTTAAAAGCAAAAAACAAACCAAAACAAACAGGAAAGGAAAAAAAAAAGAAAAAAAGCTTGGCTTGTCAGATGATGTCCTAAAGCCTCTGTCCCTGCTTTTCCCTGCTTTCAGACTTGCCACCTCCCACCTTTCTCCTCCCCTTTGCCCCATCTGCCCGGTTCTGATTTAGGCAAGAGGCAGGATGTGCTGTGCCTGATGTAGAGCATGTGCTGATCTGCCAGCTGGTGCTGTCTCCGAGCTCCGGGGTCAGAGACAGAGCTGATAAGAGCTGAGCTGTCCTCGCCTCTCCCCAGTGGTGATTCAACCATTTTCCCCACAAGATTTGAAAAATCTCAATTATACTTAAGGCCAATCTACCTTCCCTCTGCTTTTGAATCTGGAAAGCCAGAGTAAAAAATTGATCTGAGATATTGCTAAAATAGCACTAATAACACTTGCTGAACAAAGTAGTTTATTGTGCTTGAATATATCCTTCAATTATTGGAGATTCCATTATTTTTTTAAAAAAACACCAGAAGCCATAGTGGTATTGGACATACACTGTTGGTCTCAGCTGGGAGTTCCTCTGGTTTTATTTGGTGTTTAAATTGTGCACAATTTATCATGGCAGCGGGTTTGGAACCTGATGATCTTTGAGATCTTTAAGGTCCCTTCTAACCAGAACCATTCTATGATTCTGTAAGATCTGTAAAACCACTAGCATTTTTATATAAAAGAAAATGTGTCTTGGTCAAGACGATTATACCCTGTAAGAGCAAGCTTTAAAAGAAATGATCACTTGGGGCTACATGTTTTTATTCACTCTTGAAACAGCATATATATTCATTTGGCTGCAACAAATGAAGTAGTAATAAATGTAGGTAGTTGTTTTGGAGTATTCTCTTTCTCCTTTTTTAATTATAGAAACCCTAGCTGCATTAGATTGCCCCTACCGCTGTTTGACATTGAACTGAAAAAAAGATAAAAGAGGGGACTTGGCAAAGGGAAGTCCTGTCAGTCTGGATTGAAGTGAAAATATGCAGCTGAAATCATCTTAGCGACATCCTTCAGTGGTTAAAAGATAAGTTGTCCCTTCCTGTCCAGGGCCTTTCTGCTGCGTTTGAGATAGATGTGAGTTACTGGCTGCCAGCCCAGGAGCGACAGCGAGTCCTGCCTGAACCTCTGGAAGGGCAGTGTGCTTGGGGAAACTGCCGGGAGCTGCTGGAGGGGTGCTTTCAGAGTCCCTCAACCATCGTTTCACTCCGGGCTCCTTCTCACTCTCTGCTTTGCGGACACTGCTTGGGATGTGGGTTTTGCTGAGAGCGGTTCGCAGGTGGCACAACTGTCCATGATCCTATTCATTATAATTATAAGTTATCATAGAAGGGTTTGGGTTGGAAGGGACCTTAAGGAACATCCAGTGCCACCCCCTGCCCAGGGCAGGGACACCTCCCACCAGACCAGGTTGCTCCAAGCCCCCTCCAGCCTGGCCTTGAACCCCTCCAGGGATGGGG
>JAOXNO010000024.1:118183011-118196227 GCA_028565335.1 Limnodromus scolopaceus
CCCTGCTGCCCACGCTGCTGGGGATGCAGCCCAGGGGGCGGGGGGCTTGCTGGGCTGACAGCCCACGTTGCTGGCTCGTTTTGAGCTTCTCATCCACCAGTCATATTTAGGATCCTCAGAGGTTTGTTTGCTAATGCCAACCTTAACCATAGGAAATCTTCTCTGCATACATTGCTGTCATTCATGGTTTGTTGTAGGAAATACTCCCCCGCTCTGTAGGTGATGCTGTTCCTTGGTCTTTTCATCCCCTTTTTCACCTTTTCATCCCCTCTGGGATGGGCTGTAGCAACACACCTTACTTGGGCATGGAGCCTCCTCTAAACACCCAGCGCTTCCCGTGTGTGCTTGTAGCTGTGGGTGCTGCATCCCTGTGTCTGTTCTTTTCCCGTGGGATTTCAGGTCAGGCTGAACATCTTTTCATGGGTTTCTGGGCCTGGCTATCGCAGCTGCAGCATTAATGGGTCCGTTTGTGCAGAGCATGATGCTGCATACTACAGTGTGCACCCTTAATGCTTTTCTTAGGGAAACATTTGTCCCATTTATTCTCCTCTTGGCCCAAATTAGGCAGAACAAGCTCTAGATAGCTGTGCTCTATCCTGGATGATGTACACTGGGTTTTTTGGATGTAGGGCTTCTGTTTGCACATGTTTGGATTAAGTGAGGCTGTGAGGCATGGGTTTGTGTGTTTGTGCAGCTCGAGAAAATGAGATGCTTTAAGACCTTTAGCCTGAGCTAAGCTTGATGATTTACATACATTACTGTAATCCATCCTCTTAAAATTGTATATGTGATATGACTTCTGAGATTGTATCCTTATTGCTGCTTTAATCCAAATACTCAATATTAGGTCCTGTATTGAGGGCTGGAAAGATGAACTGCACTATCGTCCTGCCTTGGAACTGGGCTGGGGAATATAAGCGTAACTGCTTGCTGAATTAGAGAGCAGCATCACATCTTGGTGTGCTAAACTCAAATACAAGCCACATTCTTTATTTGACAATGAGAATGATCTTCCTGTAGGAACAGGAATAAGCCTGCTTTGTAAGCAAGAGCATCCTAAAAGCCACTTAGCATTTTCCAGTGTCCTTCAGCAAAACGCTCCCCTGACATTTCAGAGCACAGCAATCCAAAACAAAAATGCTCTTACATCTCTCTGAGTAATCCAGGGCACGCTGGTGTCTTCTGTGTCTGAATCAAGGAGATCCCCTCAACATTCCTCCATCAGGACAGGAGGGACATGGACGTGTTGGAGCAGGGCCAGAGGAGGCACAAAGATGCTGCGAGGGCTGGAGCCCCTCTGCCACAAAAATATGCCCCCAAAACCCAAACAAACTTATAAATTGTGCACATAACAGGTTAAAGGAATTGCTATTCTGTGTTTATTATTTTAGGGAAAAAAATGTTTGCTCTGCTGTCCTAGCAACCATGTGAGAACTGAGCTGGGCAAGTCCATGGGTAGGACTCTGAAGTCTGCTCTTGAATAACTCTCCTGAAGTTCCTATTCAAGTGGTTTTGGAAATTTTGATGTTGCTTGGGCACTTTGTTTTTAAGAGACAGTGACACTCACAAAACCAGGGAGAGGTGTCAAAAGCAAAAAAACTGGGAGAGAATGGGGGAGAGCTGGTGGCAGCACGAGGAAAATCAATGCCTTTGAATTTAAAATCAGCTTATTCGGAGCAGCATCTCAAATCGTACTCTTGAAAAAAGATGGGCATTGGTTTATAAAATGACTTGGAGTCTGTAACCAAGGGGAGATCTGAGGAGAGAAATTAACTTTTTAAGTACAGTGTTCCAATGATGAGATATTAATGATAGAGTAATTAAGCTGAAATCACTATAACTAATGGCCTTTGTTTTTCTTTTGTCTTTTTTTTTTTTTTTCTTCCCCTAACCCTACACCAAATCCTTTCTGCTCCTGATGCTTTGGGGAACAGTAGGACCCAACCAAAGGTAAGGGCTTTTATTGCATGTTAAATCAGTGTGTGAAAAATTGTCGTGTCGCTTATTCGGTCTTGGGTTTTTCAAATATTAAAAGCATTTTGAAAAACAGCTCTGTAGTTGATCAGCTGTTGAGTAAGAAACTCGAAGCATCTCCTTGCTGCTGAAGAGCACTGTACGGCCTGTGCCAAAAAATGAGTCACAGGAACAAATGAGAACATACATACTCAGCATTACAGGCTGCGAATGGAAGACGACTTGTCATTTGTGAGCTTTTAAAAGCATTTTCTGGTATTTGCATTAAAGCAAACTCATTTTGTTGTTACGGCTTCCGATCCTGTGACTCTCTATTTGGTATCCAGATACCTGTCTCTGTCCTAAGGTATCAGGATTCACCTTTAATGATGTGGTCATATAGCAAATGAGGTTTTATTAAATGCTCTGGAGGTGTGGGATGTTATAATAATATGCTTAATTGTATAATACGTTTTCAAAGAGCCAAAAAAACCTTAATTTTACATGAAGAGGCTGTTGTTTCCTCAATTAGAGGATGCAAAATAATCATTTTTATCTTTTGATGCTGAGACATTAATGTAGTACAGGGAAAAAAAACAGTGTGTTTTTGAAGATAAGTTATTTAAATTTCAAGGATTTTGCTATACTAAGCATTTTCATAAACATAGGTAGTAAGTTTGGATGTGTTGGTAGCACGAATTTTCGATTCTTGCATGATTTTCCTAATTATATTAGTTAGTATAAATACTTGAGAAAGATTTGCTTTATTGCTCCATGAGTCCTTAAATGATTTTTCAGATTCCATGGTACGATCTATCAGGAAATGCTCTAACTGAGGTAATTCACTCCAGACCCAGTATTCCTTTTTAGGCTTTTCTCATTATTAATGTAGATGTGATGCAGCCTATTTTGTTCCTTCAATCTTTACTAGTTAAGAAATGTTGAGTTTGGTTACCTGTACAGATGCTAATACACGGTTAGTGCCTTTAGCCTGGAGACAACAGACTTTACTACAATGGAACGTGAAAATACGTTCACAGCAGAATTGAGATAATCAGAAATAATGGAAGGAGGGTTCCGGAGGTGGGTGTGAGATGCTGACATAGTGCGCTTGCTCTGCCAGTGGGATGTGAAGCGATGCAAACCTCAGCTATACAACAGTACACAACGTCTAAAGGGGAAAGAGCGGCCTCGTTAAGTTTAGAGCAACAATAAACAGCCAAAGAACAACACATCACATTTCCCTCTTCTTATATCCTACAGAGTTTGTTTTGCCTGAGTGAATGTAGGTCAGATATTACCCTGAATTTTTTTTTCCTTACAAATATGTATCCAGGGGAGTTGTTTTTGCAAATGCCTGGTTTTACAGCCTGAGGTCCCAAAAAATGGGCTGTCTTATTGGAGATCAGCTTTCATGATGAAAGGTGCCTGTGGATCTTTAGATGGATTTACCACCAAACTGAAACTTTTCTATTTAAAAAGATGACAGTGCTACTCTTCTCATGATAAAACTCATTTACTCTATATCGCTCTTTACTAGATTAAACTTTGGTGACGACTGCTTCTGTTTGTCAACAGTATATAAATACAAACTCCTCTCGTAGGGAAGGAGGTTCCTACCCTAAGGCATGTTTTTTAATTTATGCAGAGAAGAGACACCGGGAGATGGTAGGCAGAAACAGCCGGGCGACAGCTGTCAGTTTGCAAAATAGAAAGTCTTGTGAAAAATGAATTGCAAGACTGGGTTTAAAGGAAGAGAAACCTAAAGATAAACCTTGCCATCCACTGGGTTGCCACATGGAGAGCTTTTGGAGAGCATGGAGTAGGATTCCCACAGTAGAAAGGAAGAAATAAAAACAAGGAACAAGTAAAAGTCAGGAACAGGCTTCCATATAGGAAGATGCGGTGTTTGTTTAGGCTTCAAACTTGTAGAAAACAAGTAAAACTGTGGGAATGAATATTATATGTTCAGAATGGCCACAGGGAGCATGATGTTAGCCAACGTAATTCAGCGCTGTCAAAATTTGAATATTGTGTTTGATTTTCTGTCAGCTTTTATAAGGTGTCCTCCTGGTTGTTTTCCTACAGGTGTTTGCTTACGATCACTGCTTTTGGTCTATGGATGAATCTGTCAAAGAAAAATATGCAGGTAATATTTACTGTGGCTTTGTGCTTGTTGTCTCCCAAGTGTGAATGATCTAATTAAAATACAGTATTTGCTAAAGGGCACAGCCCACATGGCACAAAGTGCCTCCTCCTCTATGACTGCTCGTTGTCAAAAGAAAAAGGAAAATCTTCAATCATTCCTATTTCTCTTCTTTAACAATAATAGCAATGGGCATTGGTAACCCATTTGCAGTGCAGGAAATTGAGAAATCCATCACAACAATGGGATACTCATATTTACATCTTTATTTAAAATACTGCTTCAAATCCATCATTTTAAAAACATCCAATACTTTTCAGGATTTGAGGAACATTGCTAAATGTAATTTCATGTTTCACAGTGCTGGTGGGAGTTTGGCATCATGTTAGAACTTAATAATGGAATATTTAAAAAAAAGCCTAATTTAATAGAGGGGTATGTGAATTCATATGGTCTGGGGAGAATGTGTAATGTATTTAATTAAAAGTTTTCTGTGTATTATTATGATATATTTTGGCAAATAGTTATGGTAATATATGAAATATATTTGGACTTGCTACTCTTGTGATCTGTTTCTTTTAATACTTGTTATATCTTAAAATCGGGAATTAGTTAAGCTTGTTTACATTTATTTTTTTTAAAAAATCACGAAAAGAAATAAAGAATGCTTACGCTTATAGGTTTTAATTTCTGTAACAAATAGCTAATGGATAGTAATTTAGTGAGGAATTGAGAAAACGGTGACACTTTCAGGCGTACAAATTACACAGGAAGGTAATTTTTTTTGTTTCTCAAATTAATGGAGGCTCCTTTGTCACTTATATTATGGTCTGTTATACATTGGAAGTGTTTGGTCCAAACCACTCTGCTGTGCTGAGCCAGGAAGATTAGTCGTTTTGATGGGGAATTTTGTGTGTATAAAATTTTGAGTGGGTTTGGATGTAAAGATACAGACTTCAATCAATGAGAGAAAGGAAAAGCTTTCAAGAACTTTAACATATTTGAGAGGACTTTTCAGTCCATGATGTTCTGCCATGTCTTGTTCAGACTTTAGTTCTGCTTGTAAAAGAAATTCTGAAAATAGAGGCTTTGTTGAAATAAATAATCCCCAAATATATTAGGCATTTCTTCATCCGCTTGAAAAAGGAGCCAAAAAGTTGTTCATACAGATTTAGTTCAATTAGAAAAGAAGTGATATGCCCTCTATTTCGCTAATGGATGTTGTGTTCAATAATCCCTCCCCATGTAGCTGTGATTCCTTCTCTGCCAAAATTTCCTCATGGTATTATTGAATACCTTGTACATATGAGTAAAATTATCTGGTGCTCTGCTAATTGCTGTAGATTAAAATCAACTGACAGTTGTTAAAATGTATGGGTTGAGTGTATTTTGAGGTGGTGTCATTCACCAGTGGATTAAATTCTGCAGTTGGCAGTAGATTTTCTGCTGATAAAACTTGTGAGTATGAACATTGATAGGATGTTGTTTGAAGCACGTACAGGTATATGCATGATAATCACAGCTTCTGATTTTTACAGTAGCATAACTGTGGAGGTTGTCTACTGGCTGATGGTCATGCTCTTGTGGAGGGAGCAAATACTGGAGGCTGTTTAGACAACAGCAGGAGAACACTCCTTTTACATAATTATTGAAGGATCCGAATAAAGGAAAAAAATCTCTCTGGCTTTGTTAGAATGATAGCATGTGTGTTTTATTTCTTAGGTCAAGATGTTGTTTTCAAGTGCCTTGGAGAGAATATTCTTCAGAATGCCTTTGAAGGCTACAACGCTTGCATCTTCGCCTACGGGCAAACTGGTAAGTCCCTTCTGGACGTAAGCAAAAAATGTTGACACAAAAGGTGTTACGTTCTGCCTGGAGACTCTTTTCACGGCAGTTGTGACATTGTTTTGGGAGAAATGCCTTGTAATGTAGATAAGAAATGTTTTTCTCTTTTGTAACGTTAGATATGAGGTGGACAGGATGAGAAATAGGATTTTGTCTGTTGTTGCTGGCTACCCTTATTTCTCACACCCCAGATTATAATCTTCAGAATGATCGTGATTGTCCTTGAGTTCAGTGCATCTCTCAAATTTTCTGCCTCTGCAGTTGGAATAGTCTTAAATCATTATTTTAAATGTAATGTACAAAAATGAGTATGCCTCATTGTGGCATATATGTGGGTGTTAGTGGTTTTTCTTCCACAGTGGGACTGTATCTATCTGGAAAATCTTCTCTGTAGGTTTGAACTGAATTTGTTGTTTGGCTTTTCCTTTTAATTAAATAGTCTTTAGTTAAATCATGGTTTTGGTTACTTTGAAATAGAAAACCACACAAATATCTTTCACAGAGATTTATATTCTTTTTCTTACCTCTTCTCTCTGTATCCCTTCCTTGTTCTGCAAACCAAGAAACTTTTTTGCGTGTGCCTTAATCATTGATTCAATCACACAGGGTCTGGAAAATCATACACGATGATGGGTACTGCTGACCAGCCGGGATTAATCCCTAGGCTTTGCAGTGGACTCTTTGAAAGAGCACAGAAAGAGGAAAATGAAGAGCAGAGTTTCAAAGTGGAAGTGTCCTACATGGAGATATACAATGAGAAAGTCAGAGATCTTCTTGACCCAAAAGGGTAAGTAATTTGCGTGTCAACAGCACTGTAACATGTTGTCATACACTCTCCCTTTCTATAACCAGTTTGCCTTAATGGATCCCATCTAAGGTGTTTGTGGAGGATGGTTTTTGCTTCTTCCTGATCTCACTGTGCTTGCATTTTGAATTGAAATAACGTAGTAAGACTAAAAGCTTGGAGTAAACTCACCCTCATGCTACCTTTTATGAAGTGACAAAAATGTCGATGTCAGCATTTTACGTGTAGACATAAGGCTTTTTTGTTTGCATTATAGTCCTTGTTCTGTGCTTTATTATGTTATTTGTAAGAACATTATGTTTGAGATCTGTCAGTGAGAAATTGATTTCTATAAATGTTGTCTTAAGTCAGTCATGTGCTTACCAATAACTTTTTTTCTCCAACCAGAAGCCGTCAGTCATTAAAAGTTAGAGAACACAGTGTTTATGGTCCTTATGTAGATGGCCTGTCCAAACTAGCTGTTGCTAGCTACAAGGTAAGGATCAACTTTATGAAAGGCTTGTGTTGACATCCTAAATACTAAGGTACTGCCACTTAAGCAGGATACAGTTATTAAGCTACTCCTAATTGCCACGGCAGTAACATGGATTTTAGAGCAGGAGAGCTGTAGGATTGTTGTAGTGTGATCACTGGGGAGAACAGGGTTAAGAGCAGAAACACATCTTCATCCTGTACTATTCCACAATTCTGGCAGTAATTCAACTATGTAATGAAACATCTTTCCTCCCAAATTTAAAATAAGTATATGCTGTATCCATGAGAAAGTGTTCCGTGATTAATTACAGAACCAGGATTTAGCAGAGATGGGCTTTCAGTACCACACCTGGTCACCTTTTGGCTGGCATGCTACTGCCTAGTAATTTTACTTACCAGTAGCACACAGGCACCCTGAAACTAGAAACTAATGGTTGTTTCCAAGGCAAATACTTGAGAACATTGCATGAAATTTGCTTGCTGGACAGTAAATGTTTATATATGCGTTCACAAAGTGCCCTAATTTTTAAGAAGCATTAATGTACTGTAGGAGAAATGAGTAAATACGGAATGGATTATCTGTCGTCTTAACATGAACATGGTGCAATCCTTCCTATTGCAGTTTCTCCAGGTATTCATCTCCCTCTCTTTGGTGGTTTTTGTTAAGACAAGACACATTGCATGCTTTTCCTTTACATGTTGCCCAGCAGCTTTGTGTAACTCGGCATAAAGAGTCAAAGTGGTCTGTGGTGGTCTTTTGTTTGATTGTTTTTTGGTTTTTTTAGCATCATCCAGCTAGAGATGTATAAGTAAAAGCTAAGCCCAAAACTCTTAAAGTTTTAACTATTTTACAGGATTGCTGTAAAACCCTGGAGCAGGGGAGCTGTGTATTTCTCCAGAACCACAACTTAACAGATCATAAGCTCCTATATGTAGGGGGAACATAATGACCTGTTCAGCGTGGTTCTGTTTTATACAACTTTCAGCATTATGTCAGTATTAGAGGTTTCAGTAACATATGTTAGTTTTCAAGAAAAATGTTAGTGTTCAAACGTGAATTGCTGTTTCTGGGCTTTTTTCGTTGCTTTTGAGTATTGCTGTGTGCAGCCAAGTGCATTATTTTTGTTGATAATTTAATATGTAGGTAGAGGTAATGGATGAAGACACATGTCACGACATTGTGTAATTTCTAGGCTTTAAAGGGGACATCACAATAGTTTTTTTTCTCACACTTTATGAATAAACAGTGGGAAACTTAGTGGAAAAATACTTGCTGTATTTTACCAAAATTAGATTGTTTGGGTAGATAATTGAAAAGCATGTTAATGCAGATATGCTTATGGCTGTGAAAATTGTACCTAGGACATTGAGTCCTTGATGTCCGAGGGCAATAAATCTCGAACAGTGGCTGCAACCAACATGAATGAGGAGAGCAGTCGGTCCCACGCAGTCTTCAAGATTATCCTCACCCACACACTCTACGATGTACAATCAGGGGTGAGTAAAACAAGTTCCAAGTGTTAAGCTTGGGTGTGGGTCTCCTGCTTGAATGTATTTTACAGGCTCTTACAAAAACGTTGATTGGAAATACTGGGCCCGGTCTTGTTCAACGTATTCATCAATGACCTGGATGAGGGGACAGAGTGTAGTGTAGCCTCAGCAAGTTTGCTGATGACACAAACCTGGGTGGCTGACACACCAGAAAGTTGTGCCGCCATTCAGTGAGACCTGGACAGGCTGGAGAGTTGGGTGGAGAGTTCCACTAATGAAGTTCAGCAGGGGCAAGTGTAGGGTCCTGCTCCTAAGGAGGAATAACCCCATGTACTGGTCCAGGTTACTGGCTGACCTGCTGGAAAGCAGCTCTGCAGCGAGGGACCTGGGAGTCCTGGTGAACAAGTTGCCCATGGGCCAGCAATGTGCCTTTGTGGCCAAGAAGGCCAGTGGTTGATTGGGGGGGCATTAAAAACAGCATGGCCAGCAGGTGGAGAGAGGGTCATCCTTCCCCCTCTGCTTTATCCTGGGGAGGCCCCATCTGGAGCACTGGGTCCAGTTCTGGGCTTCCCAGTTCAAGAAGGACAGGGAACTGCTGGAGAGGGTACAGTAGAGGGCTACAAAGATGACCAAGAGACTGAAGCATCTCTCTGCTGAGGGAAGGCTGAGGGACCTGGGGCTGTTCAGCTGGAGAAGAGCAGACTGAGAGGGGATCTCATCGATGCTGAGCAAGAGCTAAAGGGCGGGTCGCAAGAGGATGGGGCCAGGCTGTTCTCAGTGGTGCCCAGTGACAGGAGAAGGAGCAACGGGCACAAACTGGGACACGGGAAATTCCACCTGAACATGAGGAAAAACTTCTTTCCTGTGAGGGTGCCAGAGCCCTGGAACAGGCTGTGCTTGGAGAGATTTTGAGTGTCCTTGGAGCAAATTTAAGGTGTTTATGTGCCTAAATATTGAATACAATGTAAAGCATAATGAGCATTTGGGCTTTTTTTCTCCTCATTCTTCAGTCTCCACCAATCTTCTTATCCAGACAATTTTCCCTGTTCTTTATTTCATTTTTTTTCCCTCTTTGCACTTCAGATTAGTATACTCATACCATGCTAAACTCCTTGGTTTGCTGCAGTTGATTGTTCAGTTTTTCCTGTGGCTGTACTGCATACTTACCATACATATTTTTTGTGTGGTCATGGTGAGCCTGGATGCAAGGAGGTAGTTTTGAGTGTCTTTCCTGTGTCTTCCAGTGACCACTGTGTGAGTTTCTGGCACAGATTTCTCTGTTTTCACATCTGCTGGTCCTTTCAGTCCTGGTGATGACACGTTTCCATATGGCCTGATGATCACACTACGCTTTGAGAGGCTTAGAGTAACATTTTTGAAAGCATATTGATTCTAATTACCCCGTTCATTTAGGGGAAGGTAGCACTTTGCAACTGTGATACTGAGATGCTAAAGTCATAGTTGCTGCAGAAAAGCATGGTATAAGCAAACTATTCTCAAAGACAGCGTTAGCTTTTCAACTTCAAATTGATATAGGAAATTCATGGAGTGTTTCAGAATGTCATTTCAGGTCAAATACGATGAAAGGGTTTATAACAAAATCTCTGTTACGGGATTGAAATACTCACATAGCTTGGATTCTAGGAAGAATTAGGATGTAGGAGAACTTGCAATTCTAATCGTATTCATAAGTGCTTCTTGCCATGTTTATTCTCACTTTCTGAAAAACAGAATGGAAACCTGGTATAAAGCCTGAGACTTTTAGGAGACTGTTTTCAAGGTGATAAAGTCAGAGCTTCTGTCTGTCATGGTGACTCCTTGGCCTGTACTCCCTCTGCATATGTTCTTGCTTTAACATCTGACTAACGTGCCCCGTGTTTTTCTCCTCTGGAGATTTCTGAGACGTCTTGAAGGTACAAGTGTATCTTATCTCACTTTAAATCCTCCTGTTGTTTCTGGAGCAGCAACTAGTGAGTTATCACAGAATATTGTTCAAGTGCAATGATTTTCAAACCTGTAGAGGGGCTACACCAAGAAATGAAGCTTGATTCTTGTTTGAAAATATGTCAAACTATGTCACTTAATTAATATAGTGAACTAACAGTAGCTGTTCTCTGGTTCTTTCTGCAGACCTCGGGTGAGAAGGTGGGCAAGCTGAGTCTGGTGGACTTAGCAGGTAGTGAAAGGGCAACTAAGACTGGTGCTGCAGGAGACAGGCTGAAAGAAGGGAGCAACATTAACAAGTAAGACTCGGTGACTCTTTCTTTTCCTTTTTTTTCATCAGTAAAATCATGACAGCTAAATGCAGTACACTTGTAAAATAGGATAAAATCAGTATAAGCTCTTGTAGCCAGTTTTCTTCTTCCCTTTTCTCTACTTTTCCTTCAGATGTACAATACTCTTAGATGTTTGAATGAGATCTCTGCCTATTTAAAATTATTGGGGTTTTTCACGCTGTACTTGTGTTCCTGCAATTGCCACATGATTGCATTGTGAAGACATGATTATTAAGGCTGAAAACACGTCCTGAAAACGAGGAGTAGAGCTTTTGTGAGAAAAGAATGATCAAAACTGTACTGGGAACTTTCTCTTCAGAGCTCGTTTTTGGAGAAAAAGTGACTGTCTAAATATGCATTTGACTTATGAATATTTACACTTCATGTATTCTCTGTGCAGATCCCTCACAACTCTTGGGCTGGTTATTTCTGCCCTGGCAGATCAGGCTGCTGGCAAGAACAAGAACAAATTTGTTCCTTATCGTGATTCTGTGCTCACTTGGTTACTTAAAGTAAGTACTCTGATCTCGGGTTTTTTTAAAGAGAAATAAAAGGGAGAAAAAGGGGAGAAGAGTCTCTTTCAATGGAATAAAATGCTGTTGTTTTGACTTGTTTTCTGGTTTTGACGTTAACAATAATGGTCTTTGGAAAATTAGCTGGATGTTAAACCATTAGTATCTCTAAATATGATCTGTCTTCTGCTGACCTGTAATGGCTTAAAAAATAAGGAATTTTTTTAAAAAAGCACTGTCTTTTATGGGTGAGTTTACATACAGCATCGAACACAACATTGGGGCTAATGAAATCTGGGCTATTGCTGCATGCAACTGGATTTTACATCCTGGCCTGGTTAGCTTTGAAGATTTTGATTAAGACTATTACCTTTTACTTATTGTCTAATATACGTGTTAATGTATTCTACTTTTGTCAGCAGAGTATAATTGCAGAGCATTGTCCTAGTTACAGAGTGAGGGACAGGTCAGAAGATTCCGTACTTTGTATTCATGTGAAATGAGCAGTTAAATCATCATTTTCTGTACTGCAGAGGACTCCATTTGGTGTTCTTCGGGGGGAAAAAAGAGTGTGCCACGATGGCACTTGGATGAAGATCTGTAAGGTCTAAATGAAAAAAACAAAATGTTAAATATGAATTTTATTAAAAGGCAAGCTTCTGGTTTTGTTGTTCTTCCCACTTCTTACCTACAGTGGCCGTAAAGTTTGGGTTTAGGTGTAGTCATCATCGGGATTTTTCCCATTCTCTGAATAAGTGGCAAGCACAAATGTAGCCACATCTTGCCTGCTGGTAAAGGTGGCTTGTCTTTCTTTTTCTTAACTTGCCTGCTACAGCTTGGGCAGTCTTGGTTGACTTGAATTTTGAAGGATTATT
The DNA here is from genome assembly GCA_028565335.1 of Limnodromus scolopaceus. NCBI lineage: Eukaryota > Metazoa > Chordata > Aves > Charadriiformes > Scolopacidae > Limnodromus > Limnodromus scolopaceus. Next base: position 118,195,389 of record JAOXNO010000024.1, read on the forward strand.
GAATTTGGTGTCATATATCGGTACCTGACTTCAGTTTCATTTTTGTAACCTGTCATTTTGTTAAAATCTTTCTTTTTCATCATTTGATTGCCAGGATGCTTGATAACTACATCTCATAGAAATACTAACCAGGTTTCCTTTTTTCCTTGCACTTTGTTTGATTATTATCAAGGAGAAACAGAAATATTTGTTAGTAGAAAGATATAATCTAGGGAAAAATAGATTTTTGGCACCACCAGCCTTTCTTTGCCCTCTTAACTAGGTGCTCTGGCTGGATTTTGTTGTCTTGGATACTCTGCTTTACTTCCCCACCCATTCTTAGCAATGTTTTTAAATGCTGCTTGAATTTGGAATCCCTGTGATTTAACTGCACACGTGGGAAGAAAAAGAACAAGTTACTTTCAGGTTATACAGAGGTGTGGAAATTAAAAAGGGTGTTTTCCTGAAAGAGATCTGAAAACAAAGTTGACTTTAATACTGCAGTAAAATAAAATCTCTGCTCTTGTAACCTCTTGACATCGCAATCCTTTTCTTTTATTTTTCTCAATGCTGTCTTTTGCTGAACCTTTCAGCATGACTACTGTGAAACCATTTATGTCTTCTCATTTATGTCTTCTCAGCCTATCAGTATCTGAAAGGAGCCTACAGAAGTGCTGGAGAGGGACTCTTTACGAGGAAGTGTAGCGATAGGAAAAGGGGTTTTAAATTGGAAGAGGGGAGATTTAGATTAGACACCAGAAAGAAATTCTTTACAATGAGGGCGGTGAGGCACTGGAACAGGTTGCCCAGGGAAGTCGTGGCTGCCCCATCCCTGGAGGGGTTCAAGGCCAGGCTGGATG
>JAOXNO010000024.1:118210594-118226474 GCA_028565335.1 Limnodromus scolopaceus
ACCTGCTCTAGTGGGAGGTGTCCCTGCCCAGGGCAGGGGGGTTGGAACTAGATGATCTTTAAGGTCCCTTCCAACCCTAATGATTCTATGATTCCATGATTCTAAACTGTCTTGCTTCTCGGAGTAAATATCTTGCCCATCTTCTCTTTAATGCTGAGCTGCTTGTGTACTAGTTCTTGTAAGCATCAAAGAACAGCTTGATCTGACTTATCTAAACTATTGTGTCTGTTCCTCAAAAATTGCTCAGAGAAGCCTAAAAAAAGAAATGGATGAACCGGGACGTGTGTGGAGTGATCCTTCCTCTGCCAAATCCCTCATGCCTCAAGTACTTCAGGAATTTCCTAAGCCTTGGGATGGTCTAGATGGAACCTGCATAATAGCCATGGGTCTAACCACTGTCAACCTGTCTTAATTCCTCTTTGAACTCCTTTATTCTTTTGGCTTCTACAACATCCCGAGGCACTGACTTCCCCAATTAAATTATAGAAACCTCTTCATCTTCGGATTTAACTGATGCCTTTAAACTTTCCTGAGTGTTTCCTACTTGTTCCTGTAAGACAAAGCGAGGATTTGCTTGCAATGTTTCATTCTCCTTTTTCCCCTCTATGGGAAGCTCTTCAAGAACTTTCAAATTTTGGAACTAGGTGACAAGATATATCAATAAGAAGAATGAATGAGTTAGAACTAATGAACTTCTGCAACCCATTGCTAACATCTTAATTATTTTTTCCCAGGAGCACACGTTAATAGGCTCGGACAACTCTCAAGATATCCAGCTGTGTGGAATGGGAATTCTTCCTGAGCACTGCATTATAGACATCACCCCAGAAGGACAGGTTATGTTAACACCTCAAAAAAATACTAGGTAAAGGAATAAAATACAGCTTCAGTTGTATAATTGTAGTTTTATCTAGTATTTTATGATTAGTGGTGCAAAAAGATAATTGAAAAATGAACTCCATGTAGTCTGAAGCAAGAAAATTCTACTTCTTGTATCCTGCTTTTACATTTTGTTTTAATTGTCATATACTCCTCTGTCAGCTCAAGTCTTTTGTTCTGAAGAGGTTTCTCTCAGGGATGGTGTTTGTAGTCGAAGTTTTCAAAGGGAGGATGAGTAAATGGCATATGCTTTCAGCAAGTAGATGCTCACTGATTTGCAGCTGTGTACATGCAATTCTATCAGCATTTGAATTCATTTTCTACGAAATCTGTTGATATGCAAAGAGCTGCTGAAGCATTTGTTGCCTTATTTGATTAAGTAGCAGTACTTGAAAAGCAGATGGTATATTCAAATAGATCACAAAATGACATGCATCGTCAGCATCTCCAATAATTTATCGTTAGATACACAAAATTCACACTTACCCTGATTCGTAGTTCATCCTGAGCAGGCGATAAGACTGGATGACATCTTCAGGCTCCCTTCAAATTTGAGTTATCCTGTGATCCTATTTTTAGACTGAGTCTGTATCTGAAATAAAAGTAGTTTCTGATTACTCTAATTAGTTTATTGTCTTTAAGATATTTATATAACAAAGTTCTCTCATGTTTTATTCAAATGTTTCTATTTTGTGTCTATTTCAAAGTAATGTGAAAAGTGTTTATTTCCAGTGACATCGTCTTTTTACAGGCCCCTCGTTTTTAAGCTCTAATTATGCTCCCCAGACATAGATGTCATATTATCTGTTCAAAAGTACTGAACTCAATAAGCCTAAGCAATCAAAAGAAGCTGATTTTGAGGACTTTATGAACCCGCACAGGGCAGGCGAATGAAGTTTCTGGGGATATTTGTCCTCTTTGCATTCCCTAAACCCATTCTCCTCCTTTAACTAGTGACAATAAAGAAAGTAGTACTGGGGAAAAAAATTAAGCCTTGTATAGACACATTTGGTTTAATTGTTTGCCTTTTCACAGGACATTCGTAAATGGTTCTGCTGTAGTCTGTCCCATCCAGCTACATCATGGAGACAGAATACTGTGGGGGAACAACCACTTCTTCAGGTACAGAAATTATTAAAGAAATTGTAAGTTTGCACCAATTTTGTTTTATGTTAAGGTATAAGGAAGGATGACAGTGGAACATTCAGGCTGCAGTAGGAGGTGATTTTTTTTTTATTGGGGTTATAAAGGCAATGCTGATTTTTGGCTGTTCTTGAATGCTACATGTCATAGAAAATGTGCATGATTTTAGTTTCAGAGGAACAGGTTGATTTAACTAATTGTATTTTCAAAGGACTGAAATGTTGCTGTAGTTACTGGTATTATTATCTCACTGAAGAGATTTAATTTTTGAGCTGATAGTTTTAATGTAGTTTGTTACCACATCAATATTAAGACCTTTCTCTTCCACAGTGTATATACTACACCCAAGCTTTTACTCGGATAGGTTGTCTTTTGGATTTTGCAGTTAGGGTGTTAGATTTTTGACCCATCTTATACAGTGATCTGGGTCTTACAAGGGCACTGTGTTCTCTGTTCCCTGGAATTCCAGCTCCAGCCATATCCGAGCCCATCCTGTATCAGACAGGATCACTGGCAGAAATTTTATTTGAAAGACTATATTCTTGAAACCCTCTGTGTCTGGTCTGAAGTACCTTAAAGATCAATGGATTTAAATGATAATCTAAAACTTAATTGTTTTCTTTTATGCTTGAAAGAAGAATCCACATTAAAAGTGGGATATAATTTCATTATTGCCTCTAAATGATTTGGGTATGGGACAACTGAAAAAAATCATGGTTATCTAAACTATATGATTAGTAACACTAAGTACTCTAGAGTTTACAATGGATTAGTTAGTTTGCCTTGACCTCCTCTGTTTATGCTGAGGAAAACTACACTCACAGGAGATCAACAAATTTTGAAAGGGAAAAATCTACCAATTCAGATAATCTGCTTAATTTTAATAATCTTTGAAAGTAACCCTTTGTCTCAAAATTGAGCCGTTAATAATTCTTTAATAATTTTCCTCTTGCTTAAAGGCTGAATTTGCCAAAGAAGAAAAAGAAGGTAGATCATGAGGATGAAGAGCGAGACAACTCTATGAAGTGCAGCAATAGCGTTGAGCAGCTGGACATAGATGGGGACAATTCCAGTGAAGTGTCAAGTGAGATTAACTTCAGTTATGAATATGCCCAGATGGAAGTCACGATGAAGGCACTTGGTAGTAATGGTAAGAAGCAACAGAAATTACTGGAAATAGGTACAGAATATGAGGTTACATCTTCAGGGACTCTTAACCACAGAGTTTTTCCCTTATAACTTCCTACTGGAGATTTTTTCTTGTGAATGATTCATCGTAGCCATTTTTGCACTTGAAGGGGAAAAAAGCTACCACAGAATGTTTTGTTTGGCAGTTCTTATTGAGGAAAAGGCCAAAACTGGAATATCGGTGAAACTGCAGCCTCAAATCAAAAGTGGTTTCACTTTGTTGTTTATTTTTCTTTTGTTATGTCTCACTCAGGCATTAACTGTAGTGATTTCTGTCTCTGAAACCACATTCCTTAGTTTTTGTGGGTTTACGTAGCTATCCCAGATTGGCATTATTTTGGAAACAGGGGGAAGGTCTTTTTTCAGCTTGGTCTTTCCCTTTTCTCAATTATCTTAAATCATCCGTCCAGTCTGTTCAGTAGATGTTTATTTTAGTCCACAGTTCCACAGCGTTTTTTTAATATGCATTACAGCAAAAGTATAATCTCTTCCTCCTTCCATAGACTAACTATGTTTATTCTCGAGGACGTTCTTCACCAGGGATTTCAGTGGCTACTGCAGATACAGAATGGGGAAGGGAGGCACCAAATCATAGCAACTTGTGCCTTGCCCAAGGTCCTGTAGCAGAAAGTGGGAAAGATCTTGTATTTCCAAGTCCGCTCTCTCTGCCCCACATTCATTACGTGATTCTTTCCATTTAATTTTATGGGTACCAGATATTTGACCCCCAGAAGTACTAGTTTTCTTTGTTTTCAACATCTGCTTAGACCCCATGCAGTCCATCTTGCAAAGCCTGGAGCAGCAGCACGAGGAGGAGAAGAGGTCTGCGCTGGAGCGGCAGAGACTGATGTACGAACACGAGCTGGAGCAGTTGCGAAGGCGGTTGTCACCGGAGAAGCAGCATTTCCGCAGCATGGACAGGTTCTCCTTCCATTCGCCCAGCGCTCAGCAGCGCTTACGGCAGTGGGCGGAGGAGAGGTGGGTAGTCCAATCTGACCATCAGGAGCCTTCATTTAAAGTTCTTCAGTGCTGGTGCATTTTGCAAGATTTTAATTGCATTGCCAAATTTCTGAGAGGATTCCTGTGGGGGGTGGGGAGGACAGAGCAAAAGTATTAGGACAATTAAACCTATAATGCTAGAAAAGACGAGAAGGAAAGAGTTCCTGCTTTGTTGTTAAGGGGAAACTCTATCCTGATCAGCAGCAAATTTGAGTAAAGATGAGGTGATTGAAAGAAATTTTAGGACTCCTATATGAATGTGTTCTCCCGTGGATCATGACTCAGCTGCTGGAAGGTTGGTTTTCCTCTTGATTCACATCCATCTGTCTGACCTGGGCAGGTCTTGGCAACCAGAAGAGTGCAGAAAGAAAAGGGAGTAAGAGGATGATACAAAGAATTTTGATTCAGAGCATTGCAAAAGCTGTTTAATAACCACAGAGGGGCCGCTTTCCTCTTTCCCTCTTTGAGGCGATTGCACTGAGGTTATTTACTCCAGCCTCTAACTGATCGTTTCCAGTATTACTGATAAGAAGAGCAGCTGCAGGAGGAAGATGAAATGTACCCTAAAACAATGAGTATGGTAAAGACACTGTAATGAGAAAATAAAAATCTCATTTATATGGCTAGAGAAGTGACTCTTGAAATAGAAAATATTTGAGCCAGTCTAACGAGATGTTAGCTGTGTCTCTAGAATATTTTGTGGTACCAGATTCCTGTGCTGCACAGATGGTGCTCTCTCACTCTTGCCAGGAAGGGACAGTGAGCGAGTGGGTCATGGTGTCGGAATAAATCTTTCTCTGCAAGATGGAACATCCGTACCTGTGGTGGGGAAACTCTGGAATAAGCCCCACAGGAGCTGACTGTTCAGCAGATGCATGGAGAAGTCTCCAAAGCCAGCAGGATGCTCATGGTCATACGGCTGAATTCATATGGATAGTCTCTTTTTTTCCTTCAGAAGAAACACAATTTAGTTCACCTGATTTTTATGTTAAAAAGCTGAATGTTAAGACTCCTTCCTGTCAAGTGATCATTTGTTTTGCACCATTTCAATACTTTTCCCTGTCTCCCCCTCCAAATCTCTTTCTTTTAGAGAAGAAATGTTGACCCACAGCCTGAGAAAGCTGCGAGAGCAGATTGTTAAAGCCAATTTGTATGTGAGAGAAGCCAATTTTATTGGAGAGGAACTGGACAAGAGGACGGAATATAAAGTTACCCTCCAGATCCCAGCTTCAAGCCTTAATGCTAACTGTAAGGTAAGGGAGCCCTAATGGAACTAAATTGTTGTTCAGTAACTTTGCCCTTCCGTATTCGTATTTGCTGTATTTTTACTTTAATGTTCTAGATAGTTTTGTTAGTCTAATTCTATCATATTATATATATATTATATATTCTATTAAATATGACTTTGTTAGCGCATACTACATTCTAATCTTACTTTGTTACCGTGAAAATCTTATAATGTACTAATTTACTGATAAATATTTTGGTGCAATACCTTTCCACTGGTGTTGGAAGTTCACACTTGCTTCTGTTGCAGAGTGATAAAACCTGTGCAGGTTAGGTAACCTCTATTTTGAGGATCTACCATCACTTTGTGGCTTTGCACCATCTTAGTGAGCTGAGAAAGTGCTACCGTCCCCATTGTGCAGAGGGGATTTGGATGATTTCAGGCATCTTAGAAATTTTGGAAGGAGGGAACTGAAACCAGATTTCAATAGAATCATAGAATGGTTTGGGCTGGAAGGGACCTTCAAGCCCATCCAGTGCCATCCCCTGCCATGGGCAGGGACACCTCCCACCACACCAGGTTGCTCCAAGCCCCCTCCAACCTGGCCTTGAACCCCTCCAGGGATGGGGCAGCCACAGCTTCTCTGGCCAACCTGGGCCAGGCTCTCACCACCCTCACAGCAAAGAAGTTCTTCCCCACATCTCAGCTCAGTCTCCCCTCTTTCAGTTTAAAACTGCCACCCCTCATCCTGTGGCTTCCCTCCCTGATCAAGAGTCCCTCCCCATCTCTCCTGTAGGCCTCCATGTCTCAGAATGGCTACCTAAGTTGGTATTATTTCTTTTCTTAAGGTCAGCTCAGTATTTGGTGATACTCAGGCCATTGTTAGTACAGGAGACGTACTTCTTTCCAGGATTAGAGTTTTTATCAATTGTTTTAGGAGTTTCTCTCATTTGCTTGTTTTTCTTGCATCTAGAAACTGGAGGATGAAGAGGGTCTAAGTATCTGCACTAGTTGAAAGTTGACAGTAGTAACCTTAGCTGGAGATCCAGGCCTGCTGTAACTTGAGGAAGTTTGTGAAATGCTTAAATGTTCCTATTTCTAACACTTATGTAAGGTGAAAATCCACGGAAAGTAGTGCCCGTAGCTGTGATTAGACTTCACAGTTAAACTGAACGCGAATATACTGTGACAGCCCAACTCAGTCTGTCATGCTTGAATTTGGTTGCTCTAGCTAGAATAAAAAAAAAAAGAACGAAATCCAGACTTTTCCCAAAGATATTCTCAGTTTTGTATTGGTTTTAAACTACTTTTGATTGTTGTGACATGAATTCCTTGTTGATATCTCTCTTAATTGTTTCCCAGAGAGGTGCAATTCTCAGCGAGCCTGCTATTCAGGTGAGAAGGAAAGGGAAAGGCAAACAGATTTGGTCACTGGAAAAGCTGGAAAATCGATTGGTAGATATGAGGGATCTTTACCAGGAGTGGAAAGACTGTGAGGAAGACAACCCAGTAAGTAAAAATTACTCCAGTATTGCGCTGATAGAATTACATCCCTGTTAAATTTTTTGTTTGATTAGATGTGAGAAAATCTTCTGGTTCGGGAGGTCTAGGGTAGAGGACGGGGGGAGGTAAAGAGCTAAGTTTTCCTGAGCTTTTGCTTTTTATAGTACTGAAGTGATCTTCAGCGTTCTGTTAACCCTTATCTTGTCACTTTGATGCTTGTTCGCGTGCGTGGTTTGGTGACAGAACCGAGCAAACAATACGAAGCAGTCAGTGAACACAACAGCAGCTGACGTTCGGGCTGACTGCTCTGAAACGTTAAGGAGAACTTGCTGAGGACAGGCCTTATGCTGGGTCCGCAGCAAAATTCAAGTTTCCGTTTCTCCTGTGATCTAATCTGGCCTCTTGCTCGAGTCCCTCTCTTTCAGTAGGCCGGTTGTGCAACACTTTGAAAACTCTTTCATGAAAAGTTTGTTCTTCTTACATTATTCTGAATTTGATTGCAGGTGATGAGAGCTTACTTCAGGCGCGCTGATCCCTTCTACGATGAGCAGGAAAACCACAGCCTTATCGGAGTAGCCAATGTTTTTCTTGAGTGCCTGTTCTACGACGTGAAGCTGCAATATGCTGTTCCAATCATCAATCAGAAGGGAGAGGTTTGTCATTCTTCTATAATCTATCCTTACTCAACTGTTTAATTACAGCCTGTGAATCCTATTACCAGTCTATAGTAGATATTTTCCAGTTTTGTGTGCACTAGCTCTTTGCTAACAATTTGGAATTATGCAAATCCTGTAATACCTTATAGAGTTGTTTGGACAATTTTGAGTCCCAGCATAGTGATTGTGAAAGGAGAAAGCTTTGTGAGCACCTTTTTGAGCGAAGCTTTCACCGACTACCATCAAGAATGGGCTTTTAACTATCTAGTGTAAGAACAACTTCAAAGGCAGCAAGAGCATACCAGGCAGCAGTCTCTGTGTCTGCATCATATGGGTGCTTTGCAGACTCTCAGAGATTGATGTGAAGGTGAGGGAGATTGCAGTACGCTGTTCCCAAAGTCACTCTAGTGGCTTGTTTCTTTGTCAAAGGCTCTTTGATTCTTGCTCCAAAGAATTCTTCACCTGGTGCAACAAATGCACAGTGCAAAACAATGCAAAGGGATAAAATGTTGTCTGCTTACAGCCTGGAAATGGCAGTAGTTGTAGTTACCTGAAAAGGGATGAACCTGTCCCTGTTTTCTGGCACACAAATAATTCCTGCTCCTTTCTTATCAGGTATCGGGTCGTCTCCATGTTGAAGTTGTTCGAGTGAGTGGAGAGATAGACGACAGGTTGGTTGGAGGCGAGGATGGTCCAGACTATTCCAATGAAAATGACACTCAGGAGAGAAAACTTGTCTGCAGGGTGAGTTCCCGATACTTCCCAACTTCTGAGCAACCTTCTCTCTTTCCATCCCAAGTCTTAAAATAAAGAAGTCCCTGGTGCGTTGGCTTCTGGGCATTAGATGTCTCTTTGTAACCTCACGCACCATCTTCACTTCTGTTACTCAGCTACGCAAGCAGAGTCCTGTCGTTAAACTGTGTTGATGTTTCAGGATTTAAAAACAAAGAAAAAAAGCATATAATTTAGCTGTACCTAATCATTCAGTTGTATGAGCAGAGTTTAATTCTTTTGCTGTATTTCTTTTCATGGCCTTGTGTGATGTCTTGGTGCCCAGCATTTGTCTTGAAGAACTGCTGTGTGGTCTGTTCTCGCTATATTTTGTTTCTTCAATGGCTAAAATAATAAGTGGGGTAGATGGGTTTTGCTCCTTTCAATCTTAATGATTTTTTTTTTTAAGTCTGTAAGCTATTCATTAAACTATACTTATATGTATAGAAATATATATATATTTATATGTATACGCACACAATCTTACCCCAGGCAGTTTATTGTAGTCTTGGAAGTCAGGGAAGATCTGCGCACTAGGACTTTGAGCTACAATATCTAATTTAAAAGGAGTCATAGAATCTGACCAATGTTCTGTGAACCATTCTCTCTCGATATTTGTCTCTCTAAATATTCAGTATTTTGTGAAATATGTGTGGTTGTGTTTACTATTGCTAATAATAAAAAGAAAGTTAGCAGGAAGGATTTACTACCAGTTCTGTGTTTGTAGTAAAATGCAAGATAGGGCAAGCTTGAGGTAAGAAAAGAGGGAGGCAAAAAGCACTAGAGGGAGTAGAACCCCAATGTTCTGGCTACTGAACAAAAATGTGAACAATTTGGGGGCAACCATACTCCTTTTCACTTTTTTCCTGTCCCATACTCCATGTGCTTGCGAGCTCTATGGGGCACTGTTGGCAGAAACAACATTCTCCTGAGGATCTTGAATGGTGCCTTACCGTAGCAATCTAACTCATCAGAACTTAATTTGATAAATGGCAAATAGAAGTTTATTGACTAATATGATTAATATAATGGGTTTTCTTAGATCAGAAGGTGTAGTCAAAACATTTTGTAACTATTCGGCCTTGATTTTGAAAAAGGACTGGCTACCTTTGTATTGTTGAGGTTACTTTTCTATTGTTTCTATCCCCTAAGAATAAAGACAACAGGCATCTTCAGACAGGGATTTTGCAGCATAAGGGAGCCATTTTTTGTAGAATTATGAAATTTTTATTGTATTCCTCTTCAGTTATAAAGTTTTTGGTGCATCTCACCATTAAACATCACCAAGATGTTTTGGTGTGTTGATAAAAATTAATACCTTTAGCTTTCACTCCCGAGAAGTATGTGCCCGGTGACACCTAGTGGCGATGTTCAGCTGATGCACTCAAAATATTGTCGCCAATCTATTGTCAATGCAGAAATTTGTATTTTGTAAAGTTTTTTGCTTTGCTCCTTTCTCTTTTTATTATCCTTTGCAGTAGAACAGAATAAAATAACCGTGTTCTAACAGAAGATACTTTTTTATTTCTCTGTCTAATGAATAAGTGCTTTTTCTTTGTATCTTATCTCTTTTTCTAGATTAAAATACTCCAGGCTACAGGTTTGCCACAGCACCTCTCCAACTTTGTGTTCTGCAAGTACACCTTCTGGGATCAACTGGAGCCAGTTATTGTTGCACCGGAGGTGGATCCTTCCTTGTCTTCCATCAGCAAGGAGCCACGCTGCATGGTTGTCTTCGATCACTGCAATGTAATTTTTTTTTTCTATTGTATTAATGAAACTGTAGGGAAAAAAAGCAGGTTTGTGCTTGCACAACAGTTGCCTCTTTTCTCTCGTTATTGTAATTCGTGACGTTGATACTCTAATTCTATTAGAAAGAACTTGAGATATCTTCAGAATCCATAAAAGTTTGATTTTACTGCCCTGTTCACTTCTACAAAAATCGTATTTACCTGCAGTAAAAATGCTGCTGAGTGTGAATGAGAGAGTCGTATTCATCTGAGTACATTTGATGTCCATATCTGAGCTGATTGCTCTACACTCTGATGTAGCAGAGAGAAAAAGTCCCAGTCCTGGGCCGTGACCCTACTGGAGATGTTGAAATTAGGTCTTGTATCTTAGAACAGACTATTTCTTTCTATTGACTTTCCAGCAACTGCCTGAGTGGGGGTGTCTTTAATAAAGATATCTGAAGTCAGCTTAGATGAATGCCCACCAATCACCTGAGTTCTCAGCTTGTTCTTTCTATCATTTGTCATTACACTGAGCAATTTCTTCCACTCACCATTTGTAAAATAGATACAATACCTTCTGATGAGTTTTGATTTTCTGATTCTGAAACATAAGATTTTTACATTTTTTTTGAACCATTGGATCAGGGCTTGGAACAGCATGCAGTCATGTTTCAGCTCTTTATAGACTTTAACCTTTAGCTAATTGTGTATCTTTGCCTTGCCTCCTGATTTTACAAACTGATTTTACTTCCATTCCTCTATATTGTGTCTTGGGGACCAGGGTGACTTTACTACATGCTTATATGAGAGTCAAGACAGTCAGTCTCTAAGCCTAAGTCATTGTATAGCCACAGTCACCAACTGATTTGTCCTTAAATACAGGAAGTTTCTGTAAATATTTCCGAAGACTTCATGGAACATCTTTATGACGGTGCTTTGGCAATTGAAGTCTATGGGCACAAGCAGAGCGGCGACCGCAAAAATCCAGCCCTCTGGGATTTGGGAATAATTCAAGCCAAAACACGCAGCCTTCGTGACAGGTAAACATGGAAACATGGAACATGGAAAACAGATCTTTGGTTTAGAAATTTGGAAAATCACTCTCTGAGGTGGCCAATTCTCAAGAAGGTTTAGGATAAGTAGTTCAAATTTTGAACAGAAGACAACTGAATGTGTCTTTGAGACTGAATTTATTGGACTATTATAAATAGACTGTCTCTGTTGGAAAAATACCATGTGATCTAGGCTTTCAAAAAGTGAAAGAGGAGAAATGCCCATCTCTGTTTCAAAGTAAAAGTGATAAAACTTGAAAGACATTGAAGCCCCTTTTATTTAGGCAAGCTCAAGTCCATAAGTAGTGTTTTACAAACAAGGAAGCTGATGATTTTCCTTTATATTGTTATGCTGGTCTGCGCCAGGAAGAGCTATCCAATTTAAACCAGTAAGATGGTTGTTCTGACTGTACACTGATTTATTTATTCAAGGTCTGACTCCAACTTATTCTTGGCCATGAAATGTCATCACTGCAGTGCTTCCACTGGAAGAGCTATATCGCTAATTACTTCAATTGAAGTAAATATGCAACAGTTTGGTAATTTAGGCTGAAGGGGGCTGCTTTTTTGCTTGCAGCTGTTTGTTGTCCCCAAAGTAAGCTCAGTAGCATTTTCTTAAATGTAAGTTGTTTTGCCTCTCCAATTAAAGGCAGCTCTGCACCTTAATTTATTGGCAGTTAGTTCTCTTTTTACTTCCAGCCTAAGCTTGTGATGAGCGTGTTGAGTATTAAGGTATATATAGGGAAGTTTAAAAGAAAAGTCAGGAAAACATGACAAAGAAGAGATGGAAAAAGGATGTTAGAAAATAGTGAGTTACATCTGGTAGCTGAGTAGTAAGTACCTCCCTCCTTTTTAATTTTGAGGTACTGTGAAAGTGGCCATTTCTTGTGTAAGCTCCTAGAAGAACTGAAGAGAAGGCAGTAGCGTGATGAAGTTCAGGAAAGTGCCCTGAATCTGGAAAGCTTGTGAGACAATGTCATATTTCATTCTGCTGTCTTCTGTATGAATCTCATTGCACCGGCAACACTGGGCTTCTGTGGCAGTAGTTGAAGCCAGAGCATAAATGTTAGAATCTAAGGGGAATTGGATTTTCACATTGGAATGAAGAAAAGGCTTATTTCTGATGTTTGACTGAAATAGCTGTCAGTAGAATTTATAGGCACTGCACAACTGGTAACCCTATACAGTCACAAATGGTGTACCTATTGAATCATTCCTTTGCTTCTTCAATCTGCAGTCTGAGGTTTTTTCTTCCTTTTTCTCTTTTTGGGGAAAAAAAAATGTGTTTTGCAGGTGGAGTGAAGTAACCCGAAAAGTAGAACTCTGGGTTCAGATTCTGGAGCTGAATGAGAACGGGGAATACTGCCCAGTCGAGGTGACTCCTGCCAAGGATGTGTGCACAGGGGGCATCTTCCAGCTCAGGCAGGTAAGGTGGCACCTACAGGACTTCAGCTGGGAGAAGACATAAAGCAGAACAAAGTGGAGCCCCTCTGTGTTTTGGGAAACTGCCAGCATGTGTGAGCTCGGGATGTAGAGGTGATTGGGGCTTACCTGGAATCCTGTGTTCTGTTCCCTGTGCTGTGATAGCGCCTGGTAGAAAGGACACCAGTCTCGACTGAACTTAATTATTTTTTAAAGAGGTCCAGAGTTCCCCTTTAGTTGATCCTCCCAGCCAACTGCTCCTTTGTTCTTTGAATTCTACATGCATTAGATTGTTAATGCTTAACAGAAGTTAACATTTTTAAGCGATAAGCTATTGCCCAGAGAACACTAGGAATTAGTAAAAGTTAGATACAGGCTGCACCTCTGAACTCCCCAACTCCTTTGATTTATTCTTGTTTATTAGTATTTACTTATTTTTCCCCTACAGTTTTTACTAAAGAACATTGATAGCATCTGTGGGTAAGAATTTTCAGGCAAGGAGACCAGAGTCAAGAAAAGTTCACTGAAACTCCAGTAGCTCATCAAATTGGACTATTTTCTTTCTTCTCTTGTAGGTGGGGAAGGGATCCTATTTCTAACCTTCAGAAGTATTAAAAATAAAATCTTATAAGTGTATATTTTGAAAACCCTCCAGAAAAGTAAACCAGGGAGTTGCTGAAGGATGAACATTTTTTCTATAAATACATAAATCCTTGCAATAGTATCTCTTGAAGGGTATCTCTTGAACAGTGGGTCACTGAGACTCGGTGGGTCACTGAGATTGCAGTACTCACCCCTAGTTCTCCACAAAATGAAAATATAATGTTGCTTGCCAGTGCCTGCCGGTAGAGGTCTCTCTTTCACTAAATTGCAGCATTTTATAGTCTTTTTTCCCCCCTCCCCCCCCCCAAACATTTCAAATTGTTCTTTTGGTCAGGGGCAATCTCGACGAATTCAGGTTGAAGTGAAATCTGTGCAGGAGTCTGGGACCTTGCCACTGATGGAGGAATCAATATTATCTATTGGCATCGGCTGTGTTCAAATAAAACAAGTCAAGTCACAAAAAGGACCTGAAAATTATCAGGTAAGAGTCAGAATATTTCCTTCCATCTGTGGCTGCTTCCAAGAGATGTAAAAACATGAAGTGATGTCCTAAGTTTGATGCAGTTGGAGGCAACTCCATTCATTTCAAGTTTTAGTTTGGTTTGGGGGGAATATTTTTTGAACCTACTTCTTAAACGTATAAAGTGATGTCAAGAAAAATTGTCAGAATTACTTTAATGGTGGGTTTTAGGGATTATTGAGGATAGTTTAAGTCTAAATTTCTGACTTTCAGAAAGTGTTGTGCAAGGTCTTCCTCTTATTCAAAAATCATTTTCTATGGCAAAAAAAATATTTCTAAGATTACCTTATGGGTCTCTTCTGGTTTGGGGTGGTTTTTTTTTTTCCTATCCTTAAAAGCAACACAGCCTTAGCATGCCATTCAAAGCCAAAAAGAAAATGCCAAAGTTTCTAAAATTCAGTACGAGTTTGTCCAGTAGATTTTACTTCACATATTCACATATTATTTACTTCACATATTTACTTCACAGCAATTTTAAGTATTTGAATTAAAATAAATCAATGGAACATATATTCAAATAGTGTTGAGTTACAAAAGTTAGAATTATATGAGCCAGTTGTTGGCCCATAGGATTTGAGGGCCAGTTGTTTGACAACCTCAGCAGCACTGTGTCTCATCTTAAAGTGCAAGTAATATCCATCTGGTTTTAGGGATTGTCTTTCTGAGATATTTCTATTGCTTTCTAGTGCAGTTTGACTTTTTTCCCCCCACCAGCTCCATTAAAATTCAGTCGCTTCTCTGAGTTAGCGAGCCAAAACCTGGTGCAACAGAACAAGCGAGTCTCTCGACTTGCTCGATGGGCTGTCCTGCTTGAGACAAGGCCAACTAAACGTCAAGTAGTTTTTGGGACATCTCCCAGTTTTCCATAATGTTCACCCTGTTGACAGAGTATGATTCAATGTGCTTCTGCTCCCCTTTTTTTGCTTAATCAGTATTGTTTTTCCCTTTGTGAGGTCTGAAGCAGTTGGGGTTTTTGTTGTCTCCTGACCTCAGCAATCCCTTGCCCCTCCCGTGTCAGGAGCACAGAAAGGGGAATTTTTTCCACCTTTGCAGAGATGTCACTTTCCAGCCACATCCCAGGTGGATTATTGCTTTTATTCCCTGTTATGCTTCTGGTAGTGACTGTACCTGTGGGCTTTCTAGCTGCCCTTCCATCACAGCAGCCCCCAATACCTCCATCCTATAGAGCAAGTAAACTCTTGTTTCTCTACAAAATGGAACAAGTTCGTTAAGAGACTCTTCTCTCCTGACAAAGAATGATTGATTCTTGCAAATTTTACTTGAAAGCTATTGCACACCCACAACATGTCCCTTTTAGCCTGTTCCATAAGGGGATGACCAGTCCCAGGTGAGTGTTCGGTTTGTCTCACCCTGTCTCTTCCCCAGGGAATTTCTCATCCATTGACCAGTTTGAACCATATCTGACAATCCCAAAATCCAGTGTTCTGTCAAAGAGAAAGACTTAAGCTCCGCTTGAGAGAGAGACTAGTGAGTTGCATCTGGCACTGGTAACCCACGTGGGAAAGGGCTATTGAAAACTGTGTTTTATTAGTCCTTACAATAGCCTTCTGACTTGAACACCTGGATTTTTAGTCCCCTTATTAGCATTTCTCTCTCTCTCAAGTAAATCACTGTCTGTGGAATGTGGACAATTTTCTAAAGACGTTGAACTAAGAAAATGCCTTTTCTATATGGCTTTTTAATTTTAGCTTAGCTAAGTTTTTTGCTTTCATTACTAAGGTACGAAAGTAGACTCCAGTGGCTTGTTATTACTTAAATAGATGAGTAATTACTCAGTGAGGGTTGGAACCCTCATTGCTTTTCTGTTCGCTGTGCAGGAGAGGCAGTTCCGCCTCGGCTCATTGCAAGTGGCTCTGCTTGTGATGTGTGTCGAGAGTGAAAGGTGGTGTCTCCCATCAGAAAATAATGCCCATGAGCCAGCAATGGGCCCTTGTGGCCAAGAAGGCCAATGGCATCCTGGGGTGATCAAGAAGAGCATGGCCAGCAGGTGGAGGGAGGTCATCCTGCCCCTCTGCTCTGCCCTGGTGAGGCTCCATCTGAAGCACTGGGCCCAGTTCTGGGCTCCCCAGTTCAAGAAGGACAGGCAACTGCTGGAGAGGGTACAGCAGAGGGCTACAAAGATGATGAGGGGCCTGGAGCATCTCTCTTATGAGAAAAGGCTG
>JAOXNO010000024.1:118242314-118261219 GCA_028565335.1 Limnodromus scolopaceus
CAATCCTGCTCCAGCAGGGGAGTTGGACTAGATGATCTCTATGGTCCCTTCCAACTCTAAAAAAATTCAGTGAAATTACACTGAGATATGCATTCATGTGAAATATTTAAGTCACCACTGGGATTTTTTTTTAATAATAGCTCATAAGATTAAGCTACCTAACTGGCTGAGAAGGCAAGGAGATGCCTTCTAAATTTACATCAGAAGACAGTCTACGGATGTTTCATATTAGGTTAAGAAGACTGCATTTCGTCTCACCTCTAAGTTATATCTGCTTGGTTAAATGAGAAAAAGTCAATTTTTACTCCTGCTATCACTACAGATATGGTTACGGGAGAGTGAGATGAATTTTATTCCATCTTGCACATCGGCACGTGACAGGGGATGCAGGAGTGGAGTCTATGGTGATACAAGACATGGAGCTGGATTTTTACATTCCAGGGTGCTTGCATTGGAAGTTTAAAATTTCAATTGACTTAAACTGGGTTAATCAGATGCACAAAGAATGGGAGGCCCCTCTGACTTGTTTTACACGTGGTCTTCAGATGATAATCATATACTGATGAAAAATGTCATGAGTTGCTCTTAAACTACTTCCGCAGAATAGCCATTCTGACTTTGATAGTCATCCTTCCTTTCCCAAAGGTCCAGTAGTTTGTAGGTCAAAAGCCTTGTATCCAAAAGCCAAGAAAGACAAGATTGTGCCACTTAACTTTCAGGTTTTACTGGAAACCAGAGTTTTTTCACCAAATCGGTACCAAGTAGATCAATTTAAATAATGTCGCTGTTCATGAGAACAAGTGCCTTTTGTCCCAGCAGTATGCTTATATTCAAGTGCTACACGGTCACCTTTTCCTAAGTCTTTTCTGAACTGCTAAAATAACAAAACACAAGAACTGTTCATTTCTCTTACCCAGTGGCAGCATTTTAATGGTCTGTCAACCTCAAGAAAAGAATTGTTGTCAGGTAAAGCCTACAGATGACTTAGGTAGTGATCACCCATATTTGCTCTAAAGATTTTGTGCATGTTGGTGCTGACCTGAAATAAATTCCCTGGTGTTTTTCGTGGAGGATGTCTGAAAGAAGGGAAGGCAGAGGAGAAGGTATTATAGAAATAAAAGGCTTTATAAGCGGCTCTGTATTAAAATACATCAAGGGAGATGCATTCTTCCGGTGGCTATTTTTGATTTGTTAAATTAAGTCACTTGACCTCTGTTTGGTCACTTGGCAGAGACCAAATATATTCATGAAATGATGGCTTCTCGGGGCAAATGATTTACAAGCTTCCTTCCTTTCTCTCACCACCCTTCTTGATAGAGGAAGGATTCACAGCATTTAAATAATACCAGTTGCTTAGACTTAAAGTTTAAATGTTTCAGTTAGTGAATGCACAAAACAATCATGTGAGAGTGCTATAGAACATGCGTATGTGAAACTGGGGAACTTCATCAAGTTAATATGGTTAATAATTCTTATTTTTTTTTTAATCTTTGTGAGATTGGGATGGGTTATCTTTCAATCCAGTTTAGTAAAATCAATCATTCATGAACTACCTTTTGCCTCTGCAGATTCTTCACACCACTGTTGGCCTTTTTAGGTGCCTTCAGTATTTTGTTTTGCAAATGTTTCACCACTTCTTGCCTTGTTTTACCTACTTTTTAATGGTTTGCCATCATCTCAGAATTAAGGCTCACATTACCCCTAACAAATGTGAGGTTCAGTCTAAGATGATGATTTTCCCACTTCCTCCAAAGCAAGTGTGATTTAAAAACCCAACAGGCTTTAAGTATATGGCCCTACAAATCCTCTTCTCAAGTTCCTAAAATTCCTGTTTTCAGCACCTGCATTTTATTTAACCAGGCAAAATGTAGAACTTTAAGTTAAAATTAGGTAGAAAATCTACTCATCTGTAATTTTAAGGCTGAAGCAAAATTTACTAAAGATCCTAAGAAAAATGTTTTTCCTAAGGGAAAAGTCACTAAATCTTGCCATTCTACCTGTACAAAATGAATATTCTCAAAGTGTTTTGCTCGGTTTCTTACCTGCTCTGATTTTTTAGTCATTCTCCAAACAGATCTAGAAAGTAAGATACTTGCCTGAAATTATTTTTGTTGGGACATTCAACGCAGGGCACTTCTGACTCAACAAATCGTGATTCAGAAAATGATTCAGTTGCCCCTTACCTGCATTGAGTCACTGTTCTAGTAAGCTGCAAAACTTTCCTGTAATAGTCTTTCTGTTTCTTATGTCTCTGTGGTCTCCAGAAGCACTTAGACATGGCCTTTAGATAGAAAATTATTAAGACGTCACCTTTGTCCATTTGTCTTTAGTAAGTGGATCATTATCCGAAGATCCGAAAGCAACACTAATCAAGCTTTGTTACATCCTCCGAAAAAAGAAGCCTTCAGGTGCTTTGCTCTCTTTCGTAATTCTTTTTCTTAACCTAATGCCAACAGCTACTGGGCTGATTGCAGACCAGACCAGAAGGCAACAAAACCAAACAGTATTTCAAGATTCTTTGAGTCTTGTGACAACTTCCCACCAAATAGTCTTCTATTTATTTTTTTTTTAAATCCTTCAGCACCACTGAGCTGATGCATCCCAAAAGTACTGAATTGCACTGTGATATTTTCCCCGTCAGGAGATAGTGTAGACTGTTTTCTCATGTTTTGACTCTTCTCCTGCAAAGTGAAGTGTCTGAATCAGTATTTTGAATGAATATAGGGGGTAAGGCCACCCGAACGAAACCCACGCTAACAGAAACTCAAGACAGCAAAAGCCTGAATAAGAGTTTCTGAGGAATGGAACGGGGAAAGACCGTTACATAGACACATTTTGTGGAAAGAATTTTCCAGACATAGGCATGACTTTTTGATGTAAGACATAAATGAGTCGCAGGTCAAAGATAATACTTAAGTTGGGGGCTTAAGGTATGGGTAGAGCAGCTCTGTCATCCGTGCTGATAGAGCAGGAAACTTTCAAGAAGGGCTTAAATACCAAAGTCCTCAAAACTCCAAGACTAAACAAACGCCTGGTATTACTGCTTGGTCTCAGCCTGGGTTGCATCAGTTTTGACATGCAGGATGGCTGTCTCTAGTCAACTCAGACATCCATTAGTCTTTAAGTATCCCAAATGGTACTTCACAGGAACAGCCCTTGTCATCTCTGCATCTAGTAATGTGGATTTTAGCTAGTAGAGGTCTGAAGGCGGGTGCTGCTCTACAAAAATGCAAGTTACTTGCTATTCAGAGCAGGAGAGCTACTATGGGACTAACTTATAGATCCAAACGGAAACGATTTTTGCTCTGGGCTGCTCAGTATGACCTTCAACCCATTGGAGAAATCTATTCCTCCTATCCTGACTTATTTATTATTTGTGAAACATTCATGACTTCAAGTTACAGTTAAGATTAGTTTAGCTGCCTGTCATTTTTCAGTTCAAGGTCGGATTATTTCCTTGCATCCAACGGCGTGAAGCTTCTTGAAAAGGTGCATTTCCCCTTCTTCCTCCAGGAAAAAATACATAAAACTTGTGGTCTGGGATGTAGCAGACATCCCTTGGGACTCCTTTCTAGTATGTTTGTTGTATCGTCTGTTTGTGAAAATAGTTCTGTTATGTCTTTTAAAAGGACAAGGAAGATTAAGACAAAGATGCAATATATTCCAGACGAGTGCAGATATTGTACCAACCAATGCATAACTCTTCACCAGAAATGGGATTAGACTTCAGTTTCTATTGGTTTGGCTGCACCATCCTCTCTTTGCAACCGCTGTTTCTGGAAGGGTGAAACTTTGCGAGCTTGTGGTCCTGAGGGTGCTCTGCTACCTGAGTAGGACAACACTTTTCTACAAGACGCTGAGACTTCTTGTAGCATTTGAGACCCGGCTCTCTAAACAGAATATTGAAATGCCATAATATCTCCTATAAATTAAGTAAATTAGCACCATATAGCTTTATTAGAGCCTACTCTTTAGCAGTGCGAAGGAACAGCTTTGACAGGCATCGTGACTGTGCCCATGCCAGAAGTTTGCAGGACAACCACATGGGTTTCGGTGCCGCCTTTTTGGCACTGCACACCTAACGTGGTGCTCGGTTTGGTGAAGCAACGTACCCTCTTGTATCCACAGAAGACTTTTGGCAGAGAGACCCTCTGGCCCGTCACTCGCTGTAATCATTGCAGGCAAATCTGTAAAAGATTTTACATATCAAGATGATAGAGTTAGGAAAAAAACTATTTGGCCACGTGGATTCTTGACAGTCATGCACTGGTGGGAAATACAAGCTTGGAGGTTCTCTCCATTAGCCAAGGGACTTTGCCATCGAGCCAGTTTCTGGCTTTTCAGTTGAGATGAAAGTTGGAAAACCACAGTGGACCTTTATAAAAGCGAGAGAAATCACACTCCACGTACTGAATGTTGTGTATCTCCCTCGGGATCCATGTGAAAGCCCAACTAGAGAATCTGGGGGCCTTGGGAAGGCAGATGGCCTACGACCTTCTTGGTTGCTGTTTCTTCCTACCTCATGTACACTACACAGACTCTTGCAGGTCTGAAAATCGTCACATTTCATCTTCACTAACCATGCCAAAACTCTAACCTGTCTTTACTTAATCTTTTTCTTGGCTCCTGGTCTTGTTGTGTATTCCATCTCTCTCTTTTCCGGTGCTACATTTGCTTCCTCTTGACCTGATCAGCTCATCCATTCTCTGACCCCAGGCACTAACATCCAGCCTTGAGGTCCAAGATCCTATCCTCACCCCTTCTCTCTGACACTCTGTATCCAGATTTGTCATTGAATTGCCTTAAGATCTCCTCTATCATTGGGATGACTGTATCACTCCTAAGATCACTTGTGACCGCTTCCTGAGCAGATATGTGAAATATTTAGGAATTTTGGGCAGACAGTACTATTTTATTTTCACCTGACTGTAACTTTTCACCTGGTTGTATCTTCCAAAAACACAGCTGCAGAATTGAGTGAAATACTCTAGCTTTAAGGTCAATACGTAGACTTTTTATGTGCCTTGATGCTGATGGGAGCTGAGGATGCTTATCTTTGCAGGACTGGGTGTCTCAACTAAACGTGCTTCTGGGGAAGGGTCTTTCCTCAGCTCTGTGCATTCTGAACTTTGCAAAGGGGCTGTGCGGGCTGTCGTGGGGTGTCAGGTTTGCTGTACTCTTGCTGGTGGGGCTAACTTTGAAAAATACAACTTTTTTTTTATTTCCCTAGGGCCGATGGGAGAGTCAGCAAGATGTATCCCAAGGTGTCACAAATTCCAGTAGAGGCATCAGTCCATCTCGTACCTCTCTGCCGGGCTCTGGGCAGCAAAACCACTCTCCTGAACCGGGTAAGGGCTTTCCTAAAGCTAAGACAAGTTAAATAAGATAAAACAGCAATATGACTAGGGAGAGTTGAATGCCCCAACTTTCTTCTTTTTCATAACTTCTATCTTCTCATCTTCTATTTCTAGGGAGTTTTGTAATTGTTGTTAAAATTGTGAGCTGTATGGACATCCTTTTTCAATTTTGCTTCTTGGGTTGTTTTTTTTTTCTTCTTCCGCGAGTTATAAAGCATTTTTTGTTTCCAACTGCAAACAACCTTTTTCACGCCATGTGGTGAAAAAAATTTTTTGTATACTGGGGCCAGAGATTAAGACCTAGCTATATTCCCACGTCCCTTTCAAAGGAGGAACAAACACTCAGTGCTTCCCTTGGATAATGCTTTGGCCACTGGAAGATGTCATCTTAGATGAAAATTATAACAATTTTGTAATTTTTTTTTTAGGGGGCTTGGAGGTTGGTTTGGGTATTTTTCCTTTTCCTTTCCCCAAAGCGTAACTGTTTTGATTTTTTTTGTCTTTCCAACAGGCATTGGTAGCTTTGCTGCTTCCTACCTGAACCCTGTAAAGTCCTTTGTGCCTCAGATGCCAAAGCTGCTGAAGTCTCTCTTTCCTGTCAGAGATGAGAAGAAGGGCAGGCAGACCTCTCCTCTTGCACAGCAGGTAAAAAATGAAATCAAATGGGCTATGCAGTAATATTGGTGAGTGCTGTTAGCCTTGCTGGCAAAGTGCTATTTTATATGTTGTTGCAGTGCAAACTAAGCTTTTAGTCATAGTAAAGCCTCGTGATGCATTTCCCCTCCATTCTGTCCAGAGATAGTGGAGCTGTTTAAACTTATTGATACACTCAGCCCACTCGGCTTTTTAAAAGTGCCAAGCGTGCTACCAGCGTGATTTATGGTAATACCACTTGCAGCAACAATAGTAAAATTTATGAAGTGCACTTAGTGTTGTTTGTGTGTTGCCAAGAGGAAAATGTAATTCTATTTTTAATTTGTTATTTCATAGATCGTTCCCTCCCACCCCTCGCCCCAGCTCATGTCACCTTTTACCATCTTCTGCTCTGTACGTTGGACAGTTGCTTTTGTTCATTCTCTTATCTATTCCACGTGTCAGAGAAGCATTTGATTTTCCTTTCTGGGTTTTTTTTGATTCTGTGATGCAAAACTCCACCAGCTCCAGACGTGGCTTCTGTGCTGTGAGCAGTAGCCAATGCATGGTCAGGCTGAGTAGAAAAAGCTACTTTCTTTTAAAGAAAACAGATGAAATACAGAATCCCATTACAAATAATATGATCTCCTTTATTTGAGAAGCTGTAGTTTATTTATAAAGGAATGGTGCTCTATAGTGTAAGTATGGAGAATCAACAAACTGTTATGAAGATAGATCTGGACCCAGATCTCGCTCATTAAAGTTTGTGGAAGTCTGTTCTGTTGGTGCTTTGTCCAACTAACTCTGCTGTCGTCTCATTCACTCCTCTGGGGTTCTGGAAGCACGTCACCTGTTAACATAGACCTTTCCTCACCTCTTGATGTGCAGACAAATCTAAAGGATATTTTTCTCAAAACAAAGCAAAACAAACCCTAAAATGCTTAAGCAAATGGTTTTTGTGATTGGATCCAGACATTCTGTTCTGTTTTTTGGTCCAACAAAACCTGCTGTTACAAGAATGTCCCAGGACTACAGGAAGTTGTTTTATCATTGTAGAAGTACAGTGAAATATTAAGTAAATAAACAGAGCAAAAATAAATACATTAACACTTAAATATTTTTAGAAGTAACTTATCACAGACATAGCACAAATAAAAATAAGGTGGATTTAAAAATATTTTTAGTTTGACTGTGGTTTTATTCTCGACAAAGTAATGAAAAGAGCAAATTTTACTCCCATATCTTATCTAATTTAATGCTTATACATTTTCGTGTGGTCCTTTTACTTGCAACAACCTCAGTGTTGAGACTGGGACTCATATAAACTTACTCCTCTATGAGATTTAGACAATTAAAGTTAAGGCAGTGACTTTCTTTAAAGGTATTTGGGTATCAAGAGATGCAAATAGGTGCTCTTTACAATTGCAGTGAGAGCCTTTCACAACTTCTTGAATCCTTAGTGAATCAATGAGAGCTGAGATTAGGAGCGGGGCCTAATTTCCTGCCTCTAGTCTAACCACCTGTTCCCACTCCTTCCCACCGTTCAAGATCATCCTTGCATTCTTTGTCTTTAAACTACAAAGACATCTATTTAAAGAGATTTTAATTTATATTGTGGATTACGGTGGGAACTCAAGTAATCATGATCGCAACAATTTTTATTAGGAGGAAAAATTTCTATTTCTCCTTTATTTATAAACTAATATATAAATATAATATAAAATAATACATAAATATCCGATAATATAGCTAATATATAATAGTGTATCTAGTACGTAAACAGGAGTGTGTGACGTTTCAATGCTTGGTTACATTGGAGAGCAACTTCCATTTTTCCATGACCGCTGAATCTGTATAACAAAATGAAATCTTAAAATTATTCACTTTAGTTTTGTGATAGAACAAGTCAATTGTATTAAAAATACACCTCACTGGTCTGAGGGGTTTATAGATATTCTTCACAGCTCTATCAGTAAGGAAACAGAGCTTCTTCACTCCTGCATCACAGTGTGTAGAAGAGAGAGCAAAAATTGAAGGAACTGGTACAGAATTAGCTCCAGCTTCTTCTGTGCAGCACAAAAAATAAATACCTGTGGGTTTAGCAAGACTGGGTTGAACATCATAAATATCATGTCTCATAATCTTTCTTCCTATTTCTTTATAACAATGCAAATGTGGGCAGAGGAGTTTAAATGGTGGCGGTGATGAATGGGTATCGTACTGGGAGGATGATGGGGGTCAGGGTTTAACACCTTATCACCAACCTGCCAGAGCGGGACAGCAAACTGGTAATTCCTGCATAACTGCAGTAAACTGGGCAATGGGGAGGACACAAAAAATGATATTTCTGAGTCTCGGATAATACACAACAAATGCATCTTAGTTCTGTGGAAGTATAAAACTTCGATACACGGTGGCAGGGGACATAAATGAATGTGCAAGGTGAGAGCAGGTGGCAAACTGCAAGCGTAAGGCGAAGCCAAAAGGACTTTCCGGCTGTAATTGCAAAGGGATCTGACCCCTAACCAGGAACTGATGGACTTCTGTTGCCAACAAATTGGGAGTGCAGGATTCAGGAATAGAAATGGCAAAGCAAATGGAAAGATGTAAATCATCCTTTCCTGGCTAAAAGCAAAGGAGCAGATACTTAATACCAGGTTTTTGATACAAAGCGAAGTGGATCAGTTTATTAGTTTCTCCTGGTTCATCAAACCACTACAGTGAAAGAGAATTTCCAAAGTCTGTGTCAAGCTCCCTTTTCAGTGCATGTCTGTTACATTATTTGAGAGTACTTAATTATCTAATGTCATTAAAATCTGTTCTGGAAAAATGCTGGTGAACCATCTTGAAGTAGACGGCTGGCCCAGCTGCTGTATTAAATCTCCAATATGTTAGAGTTAAATTATCAAGGATAGATGGCTGTAAATCTCTGCCGAAAGCATGAGATTTGTTTTGTTGCGCCTCGTAAGCAGGGACTTCTGGCTAAGTTGATTTTAGTGCTTTTGAGCATCGTTTCCAAGAGGGCAGTACTTAACCTTTTCCCACGTTTATACCTGAAGTTGAGTCCATCATGACCAAGCAGCTCCCCGAGTGGGTGCGTTACCGCATCTCTGATTCTGTGCCAGCAAACAGGAGATGGAGTTCTCATCACTCATACTGAAAATAACCTTTATTTTTTTTTTATTTTAGCAGCTTGTTATTTCAATCACACGCCATTCCTTAGGCTGGCATTGACCTTAAAGTAAAGGAACACATACAGAAGTTACCTGAACAAAATGCTGGTTTTGTTTGTAGCCAGTGGTTGCCTGAGTTCCAAAACTGTAGAGACATTCCAGTCAAGGTGGCAGCTAACAAAATTGCTGTCTTTGACCTTCTGAGGCAAGTTTAGTAACTAATCTGGAGAATAATGAACCGCAATTAATGAAATCTGCTCTCGTATTCAAGTGTGTTTCTCAGACAGCACATAAAATAATTGAAAGAACTTCCTGCTCTCTAATTAGTTAGATTGAATTAATTTGGCATAATAGGATTCTTTATGTAACTAGCAGAACGGCTTCCGATGAAGCTGTTTATGTACCTAAAAGATTGGTTTCTGATGAAGCTGTTTATATACTTTTAAGTTAGAAAATGCCTATTTTCTCCATTATCTGATGCCTTTACATTAATTGCTAGTAGTCTGTAAATAAAAAAACCCAACAATTTGAACATTTTTGGACTGCTGGAATTGCTCTTTTATTCTTCTAGTCTATTCTGTGAAAAGCTTACTACCGTGGTGTGCAAGATTTAAAGCCTCACCAAACCTTCTTGCTGATGGGGAAAAGTTTAAAATACTTGCGTGAAATATGCAGGTGGAAGGAGAATCAGAGTTTCATCTCTCTGCACTTAATTATATTACGAACATACTCTTGAAGCTTGTCTTTTTTTTATTGAGATGCTGGGGCTTTCATAGTGTGCACCGAGCAGAATTACTGCTCCTTACCTTATGACCCTGTTGATCTCCAGGAACTGCCCGTGTATAATTACATTTGGGGGCATCGTTGGGTGCTGCCATTAAAAATGTACATACTAAATTTCAGTTTCTGTTTTTTGACATTGCTGTGGCAGCAGCACATCCCTCTGACCAGTGTGCATTTGGTGAGTGCATTTTGGTCACCTTCATACTCGAGAACCTCGTTGGATGCTCACTTGTCTTTTTGTTCGCACTGGGCTTAAATGAGATATGAGTTTAAAAAAATGATAAACTATTGGAGTTTCCATACGGTGATGTAATTATTTTTTGGTTTGTGGTATAGAAATGCAGAGATGTGGCACGTGGAGAGGGCAGCTCAATATTTTTTTTCTTTCACCTTCTGATGCAGACGTGGTAATTAATCCTAAAAACTAATGAAATGCGGTTAATGAAAAGCTATCTAAATAGACAAAAGCCTTTTTCTGGCAGTGCATTGAAAAATAACAGTTTCATGGATGTGCATGGTGCATAGTGTAATTGCTAGAGCTGACATTCTTTAATCAAATGTAAATAATGTGGCCTTGGAGAACCTTCTTTAAAAACCTTGAAGGCTTTTTTCGGAGTTTCAAATCAAGAATCGTTTGGGTGCTATAATCAGCGTAGCCCAACAGATCCTCTGCGGCCAGCTGAGCTCATATGTGTCCAGCTCTTGTGATGGAGTTGTTAGTGTTTTGATTCCTTTCTGAGTTCGGTTTTTCGCTATCATCCTCATACAAATAGTTTTTAATGAGAATGAGTATGGAAAACTGGCTTTTCAAGTTCTTAGAGAAAACCACTGAAACTTCTTTATGAACTAACTTGAAAATGGTTATGAATTACCCTCTTAATCTGCCCAGACCTAGGAATGAAGTAATTGAACTGCATAGAAAACGGTATGGTTAATTTTGCATAAAGTATATTAAAAAAGTGGAATTAAAAAGTATTATTGCAGGCTGAAATGTTCCACATATGGAAGGTGAAATAAGAGGCATTTGTTTGGGTTAATATTTGAATGCATGGTGTTTTTAGAGAAGAAAACAAACACACACCAAAAAAATGCAACAAACAAACTTGTACTGGGTTTCAGATCTCCTTTTGGAATGCAGGAGATTTTTTTATTTGAACGATTAATGACTTTTAAATGATTTTAGAATTGAGGGCAGAGAGGAATGTTGTCGGGGGGACCTTTTAAAAATAAATTCAACTTCTTGGGTTGTGTACAGGAGGCTCAGAATTCTTACTGTGTACTTTTCTTGTGGAAGTATTTTATCCCAAGTGGTCAAAACTGATGATTTAAATATGCATCTAAGGAAGCAACTGTTATGCCCTGCTGCAGAAGTTGCCAATAGCTGCTTTTAAATGGTGATGTGAAGATAACCCTGTCAGTGTGACAGTCCTTGGGCTCTGTTGATCCTGTCCGGATGGTTAACGCACAGGCAAGAGCGGTGGAAGTTTTCTGATAATGCCCTTTTAGGATTGCACCAGCAATGACCTTGGCTGGACCATTTCTGGAGCTTGGAGCATGATTCTTGTACGCGCTGGCCCAGTCTGTTCTGTTAAATGCTGCCGAACTTCTGCATCTTGGGTGTTGATGTTGAAGGATTTTCATCCAGTGACATGAAATCCAAAAGCTTCGTACTGAAGTCATCAATCACCACGTTCAGAGGCATTTCACAAAATGTTTAATGACATAGAAATAGCAAGTGTGTTTTTCTGAGCTCATTGAAGAGCTTGTCATTCTAGATATGTAATACATGGTATGGACAAGAGCTCATGTAGGATTTTGTTGCCTCTGTAAAGGCGGTGAGATACACATCTGCTTTTCCTGTTCAAGCTCGGGTTGGTCTCCAGATTACTCTAATCACCAGTAACTACATGGCTTTGGGTCACCTCCAAGTGTGTGTAAAACGACCTCTCGTCTGACCAGAAAATACGCTCTCTTAGAAATCTCACTGCACAGAGCAACAGCTCTTCGGAAAAAGACAATTTTTGTTCTACAAAGATTCAAAGATGCTTTAAAGGGAATCGCTTTCATGTTCTCTCTTAACTCTGTATTTTGTCAGCTTGCTTGAAGAAATTGTGCCAAAAATTATCACTGTAAAAGGGTCATGTTTTGCCATTGGGTAAATATATATGTCTAGTTTAGCAGCCGCTATCTACAAATGCTTAATGACAGAATTTGGCTCTTGATTCAGAAATATTTTTCATCCAGTAAATGTCTTCGCAGATAGTCAAACACATTGTTTTCAGTATTTTCTTCCCCCCCACAAGTAACTTGACTACATTTCATAACAAAGCTTTGTTTTAGTACCCTTGCTGCCCCAGCGAGGGTGTTTCTGCCCATCTGTTTCTTGTCAACACCAAAGTTGGGCAAGTGCCACTTCTCATAATTGCTTTTTTTTTCTCCTCCATGTTTTTCTAAACACTGCTTGGCAAAGTTATTGTGGTTTTGAGATTCGTCATCCTTTCAGGAGAAGGACTTGGTGAGGAATGATTAAAGTGTAACCGTTCTCTTTCTTTTGCTATTCGCTATCAACTGGATTTTTAGATTTCATGGATTTACAGGCTGCAAGACTGAAGGGTTTTGAGAGATAAAAAACCCAAACACTTTCCTCTGTTTATTTGTTTTAAAGGGAGAAAAGGGGATCAAAGTGACTGAAAAATATCTTTAAATACTTTTTCTTATTCCAATTCTGAATGCTTATCTGTGGATAACGATGCTAGACCTCAGAGCACTTCCCGGAGATGGCACATAGACTGGGAAGACATGGCGCAAAAAGATCAAATTGTGTTACGGTGCCGGTGTGAGAGCCTGGAGCCGGCTTTAGCTCCTGAGACAACATCTGCTGAAAAAGGCTGTTTCCCCTGCTATATCAGATCACAAACAGTAGTGTGGAAGCAACATGGACAGTGCTTTTCCTTTGCACAACCTTTCTGAGATGCCAAAAGGCAGTGCTTTGGACCATGGAGATATTTAACCAGGATAATTTGAATTCAAGAGCCTTGGCTTCTCACTGAGGTTCAGCTGCACCTCTGTGGAAGGTTTAAAGCACTACGTAAGTGCCTGCCTAGGGATTAGCCCGAATGCCTTGTGACCACAGATATTTTCTTCATTAAAGGGTGATATTGAATAGCTTGGCTTTGCACTCCCAAGATGGACCAACCCATGGTTCAGAGGTGGTTGAAAAGGAGAGAATAAGCCTTCTGCCAAATACTCTGCTCCCTGTAACACCGTGATAAGCTTCCATTAAACCTAAAATTTGCAGGGTTTTCTCATAAGAAAGTGAATCCCTTTCCTCTCTAGTCTTTGTTGAAGGGAAACACTTGGCTGTTATGACAGTCAAGTTGTCCTTGCACATCTGAGTTAATACTTAGGATGAGTCAGAGTACTCGGTTACCTCATTGCTCTGAGCTATCTCTGGACTCAGTCATGAGTCAGTACCACAGTTGTTTTCAGGTTAATACTTTTGTCTTAGAAGTTTGCCACTTTATTCCAAAGGAAACTGCGGTTCTGGAGTACAAGGTGTCTGAAAACCACTGGATCATGAGCCCTAAAGCTGTGTTTATTTTTAGACTCCATTGATTTGTTCTGTTTCGGGTCACCATCTGCCTCCTGGAGCCCCAGAGCATGTCTCAGTAAGGATGTCAAAATGCTAATAACTTGTGCACCCGAAATAGAGCCAGTTTGCTCTGAACCCCACTTCAATGGTGTATTTTCAATTAGCAGGTTTAATGGCAAGCAAACCCCTCCTCTCCTGCTTTCTTTTATTGCAATGAAGCTTCAGTGTCTTATAAGACATTATTTTGATCCACTGTGAACCTGTTGGAATTTTTGTCCATCTTTTGTCTTTCTGTATTTTACCTTGAACAACTGTGTTTTTATTCAGTGCCTGGCAATCTCTGTGTAAATAGCTGCTGTTTTCTCCCATATTTGTTTCTTTTGGGGACAGAATTAGTCGTGTTCCTGCTTTACTGTAGGTAGAAGGGGTGCAAGAGGAGAGTACCTTACTCTTCAGTTGCGAAGTTTCAGTTCTTTAAACAGATTGTTGAATTCTGGCAATAACTGTGTCGGAGATGAGCACTGCCTGCATGTTTCTACAGAAGGAGCTCTCAAGTCCATTGGAGGGGAAAAAAAAGAAAAAAGAGTAAAGCAGACTGCTCCCAAATTGTATAATATGTCATCTTTAAAGAGCTCTTTCCCTGAAAGTATGAACCTGCACTTGCAGTATGTTATTTAACAGTGCTAAAGAGAGATGTTTCTGCCTTTTTCTGCTCTCTCCTTTTCTTCCTCCTTCCCTTTCCCAAGGTTCTCCATTGAGCTGATGGTCCCTTCCTGTCCTGTGTCAACAGTGCGTGACAGCCCAAGTTGACAGCTTTGCCTAAGGTTTATAGTCAAGTGTCACAATTTGCTGGCCCAGTCTTAGGAGGGTGATTGTTTCAAATCTTTAACATAAAAACCTGAATACAGAGCAAGTGAGGGACTTTCATTGTCCATGTCTTCATATCAAGCCCCATGCTGTAACAGAGAAGATGCTGTTGAAACACAGAAGTGGTTCTTCTGGCACAGGACCAGTCTGCTGTGATTAGCAAATAGCCCATGTAGTCCTCGCTCTACCGGGCAGTGGGGATGCCCTCTTCGAAAAGAGGATGCAGAGATCTTGTTTCTCGCTTCCTTTTTGGGTTAAAGCACACAATGCTTAAATCTAAACTGAATTAAGGTACTGGAGGTGGAGAAAGAGTTTTGGAGATGGACTGAAGCTGAGGATTTCATTAGCCAACCACAGATCTTTGCTATCTGTTTGCCCGGTGGTCTTTGGCCAACTGTATAAAAGAAAATCTTGTACACTGTGGAGTTGTACCTCCAGGTGCTTATGTGTTAAAATTCAGGGATGCCTCGGTTAAGGTTTTTACCCCTTCAGAGCATGTCATCAGAATGCAATAAAATAGCAATGCTCTGTCCTTTCATGGCAAAGGTTTGTTTGTGACTCCGAAATTTCAAATGTAAGTTTTACTGTTTACCAGTTTGACAATATTTAATCCTTTAAGTCAACGGTGCTCTGTGTGTTTGGTTTTTTGTTTTTTTTTTTCATTCCTGCAGGCCGTCCCACGAATTATGGTCCAGTCTGCCAGTATGGATACCACTGCAGCAAAGATTAAACAGGTAGGAACATCCTAGGATGCGATGATGCAATTTTCATAACCACGTGCCTGGAAACCAGAGGTGGGAAAAGCAACTGCTGGGTTCGCTGCTGAAAACCTGTTGCACTTCTGCTGTTGCCTCATTGTGAGACAACTAAGTGCAGCGTGTGGTGCGGGGTTTTCTTAGGTCCTGGTAAAATCTCCCCTTCTATCACTGCTTTACACTTTTATATTTAAAAGCCCAGTTAATCATATGATTGCATTCGCAGTAAACTAGCTAAAATTTAGCTGTTTTGCTGCTTTAAAAGGCAAATTGCTGGGCTCTGATGCTTTCTATAAACAGAACTTCTCTGTTACTCTGAGTGTTGAGCTTAATTCTCAATTTTACATTTCAAGCCAATTCATTATATCGGCGTGAAAAAAAAAGGCTCTTGCTAAGCTGGAGAGAAAATAGACCCTTATGATCTCCCACAGTTCAGCAGAACTTGAGCCTTATGAATAGCAAATCAACTTTTTCCCACTGTGCTTTTATTGTCTTAGCAAAATGTATGTTATCTGAATGCTTAAAATGGAAAACCCCAAAGAAAGAGCAGAGCTCCAGAGTCCACGTGTGCACCATCCTCTCCATAGAAAAGCTAAAAATACATTTTTAATCTGCAGGAATAGTTCAAAAAAAGTTTTCTGTATTACAATTCACTTAGCAATAGCAAGCTGGCCTTTGGTTCTGAAATTCCTGTAATTCAATCAAATCCCGCTCTCTTCAAACGCCGCTTACGTTTCCAGTGGGAAAGGCACTTCAGAATAAGGTGAAAATCCTGTAGTTTGGGACACTTAACCATTAGATGGGATAAACTAAAACATTTTGAAGAGTAAACAAAAATGTACACCTGAGAGTTAAGCCAGGATATGTACAAATCTGCTGTCCTCCAACCACTGGGCTTTTTCCTCCCCTTCCTATTACCAGCCTCCTCCCTCCCAAAGAGATTTAGAGACATCCTAATCTTTTAGAGTACATGTGCTGGCAAAAGATATTGATCTATCAGATTTAGTAAACTTTACAGCCAAGAAATACATCACTAGAATGGGCTGTTAATCTCAGGAGGTGCAGTTAATTTCATACTCTGAGAGTGTGTGGTGCTGGCGGCATTGAGGTGGGAATGGCATTTGGAAACGGGGACATAAATGACAGTTTAGGTGGAGAGCCATGATTTATCAATCCTGAAGAGTTAAGCCAAATAACTGAGAGAGACTTATAGATCATGGCTGTTTCACATTTCATATAAATCCTGCTATTCAAACAGCAAATGACCATTCCTGTAATATAAATAATTTTTCAGTAAATATTGGGGAACGTATTTCTTTTAGTCGACACTTTTCTTATTAATGGAAGAAATGAGCTGACAATCCTACCAGGTTTGTAAAGCTGACTTCGGATCAGCTCACATCTTCTGGAGACTGCAGCCACACCGGGATTTAGATAAGCTGGAGGCCTTAGTACTTCCCAGAAGCCTCGTATCTATCCTTTTAGCCCAGATATTTTGGGTAACAGAGCTCCACGGTCCCTGTCCTCTTCTGTTTCAGATTCATCAAGAGGGAGTAGGGAAGCAGCCATTCGAAACTGCGGTGCAGACGTCTGACGTGCACAAGAGTCCGGAAAAGCCCCCCAAAGTGCCTTTGCAGCAGCCCACAGGAGACACCCAGGCACAGGACTCCCAGGAGGGACCTCCGAGTCCTCTGAGTGAAGCCTCCAGCGGGTACTTCTCTCACAGTGTCTCCACAGCCACCCTCTCTGAAGCCCTTGCAGCGGGAAGTGATGCTGTGGCTCAACCAGGAGGTCAGACGCCTGCAGCGAGTGACCTCCCAGCTCCTGCTGTGGCTCAGGTCTCTTCTTCCGACGTGCCAGGGCACTCGGACAGCTCTTCGGAAAGCTGTCTCGGTACTAAGAGAGAGAGCCTGCCCACCTTCAGCCTTCAAAGTGCTCCCGCAAGACCTAAAGACAGCACCGAAGTGAATGGAAACGATGCTTTGAGATCGAAATCTTGCACGTCTCCCGTGGCTCCAAGTGAGCAGGCAAACGAGGCCTCTGTAGCCACCGATGCAAAAACCTTTCTTTCTACCTCCACTCCGAAGAAGGAGTCGTCATCCACGCAATCGATGGAGTCAGGAGGACAGGCTAGGAAAAAAGAAATGGCTTCTGGGGCTTCAGAACTGGGGTTTCCCAAACCACAGATCCATCCTGACCAATTGTCCCAGCCCAGCGTCGCAGCCTCCCCTTTCAAAATCCAGAAAGTCAAGACATCAGAGCTGAAGTCCTTCACGAGCATGTTGGGGACGGATCCCATGTGTTCACTCAACACAGAAGAGCAGCAGGAAGGAGAAAAGAGAGTCCGTGGACTGAACCATAATGGCTCAGAGCTGGCAGAAGAAAAACTGGAGGTGAATTCTGACTCCGAAGACGCCAATGAAATTCCCGAGTGGCTGAAAGAGGGAGAATACGTCACAGTTGGCGCAAATAAGACTGGCACCGTTAGATACATCGGGCCCACAGACTTTCAAGAGGGAACATGGGTTGGTGTGGAACTGGACTTACCTTCAGGTAACGTAAGATCTAGTCTGGGTGTAAAGCAGACGGCACGTCAGAGTTTGCAGTGCTCATTTTAATGTCATTTTTGATGAGTGGGGGGTTCATTAGCCATTACTGGGTGCGTTTTGAGAAGGGCAATATGAAAGATCTTTCCCTGCCTGTAATCTTTTTCCAGTCTGCCTTTGTCAACCTGGTCTCACTGACCTCTGACTGAATTGTCTCCCTTTTCAGTTATTTCCTTGGCTTCTTACAATGGAGGTAGGAGCCAGGATTGCTTTTACAGTGCAGCCCGGTGAGTAAATAGCTGCAGGAGACAGGCCTTGTGTCCAAAGGGTTCTCTTCTGGGCTCCTGCTCTGAGGATGAGGGTGTCCAAAGAACAACAGGAGTTGTAGGATTCAAACGAGCAAAGGAACATTTAGGCTAAATAAGTTGCAAAGTCTCTTAACAGGTTACCTGTTAAATAGTCTCTCATGAGCTATTTAAAATAAGCTGTAAGATTGCAATGTGTGTGTATATATATCCCTATATGTGTGAAAACCAGTAGGAAATAATCATACATCGATCACCAGGACATACAGATGAGTTCAGGTTTCTTCCAGCTTCTCATTTATTATTCCTGTCGGGCTCTTACCTGTACAAGGGTAGACTTCCCAGAATTTAGGCTCTAATACATACTTTCTGGAAACTAAGATGCTATTCCTGGGGAGGCTCTTGTTCATATGCGCCGTTGTAGCCTGAGGTGGAAAACCAGTGGCTTCAGCACAGACCCTTGAAAGTGGGGGAGACGAGAAAAGGATGACGGCATTTATTGTCTGCTGGAGGTTTCAAACCTCCAGTCCTCTGCAGGTTCCTGGCCACTTCCATACCACTCATTCTCTCCAGGAAAGGGCAGGGCTGGTGGAAAATTCAGGAGACAAGCTGTAGATACCGCTGCCTTTGATAGTAAGAGGGTTTGCTTTACCAAGGGCACGTAAATCTCCTTATTTAAATCCTTTTAACCAAACTGTAGCGTTCCCAGTCTGCAGTGCAGGCTGTTTGGTGAATCAGCTCCGTTGGGGGCTCAACTGCTGATGTTACTGGATTATTATTATTTTCCTTTCTGTTTCCACAAGGATTAAGTCCCTGGTTTCGCTGAATTTCACTGAATTTTTAGAGTTGGAAGGGACCATAGAGATCATCTAGTCCAACTCCCCTGCTGAAGCA
>JAOXNO010000024.1:118271897-118293195 GCA_028565335.1 Limnodromus scolopaceus
CCAGGCTGAACCCCCCCAACTCTCTCAGCCTGTCCTCCCAGCAGAGGGGCTCCAGCCCTCCCAGCATCTCCAGGGCCCTATGAGGAGATGCTCTGCCACGAGCTGTGCAGATCGACGAGGGGAATTGTTACTCACCTTTGGACACCAACACGTGATAAGTTTGTGTGGGTTTTTCTGTGGTTCTTTTTTAAAGGATGCAAACCTGATCATCTGGTTCCCTAGGAAAAAAAAAATTTAAAAAGCAGGAAATGGGCTGGAAGCAGAGTTCATTTCCAAAGCAGAGGCCTCTGGTGGGTGTGTCTTTTTAAAAAATCTCCTAAGTGCACTTCTCTGCATTCCTGGTTTTCATCTGTGACAGAAGGAGAGAACTTTGTCCTTCAGCCTCAGCCCAGGGCAGCAGCGGGGGCCGCTCTCCTGGGGAAGGGGCTCCCAGTGCACCCAGTGAGGCTGGGAAAGACCTCGTCCCCACCGCTCCTGCCTCCACGCTCCAAAAAAAAAAAGATCTGGGGCACGCTGGCCCTGATGGCGTTATTAACTCCTCCGTAATGGCCAAGCGGATCCCGTGGGTCGTTCTAATTCCTGGGAATGAGAAGGGAATGAAGCGTGTTGGGAATTAACTTGTAAAGAAGCAGAACCCAAAGAGACACAGGGTCGAAAGCCGACAGTTCTGGGGGCTCAGCCTCCAATCCCGGCTGCTGGGCCAGCGCTGATTTACAGCACGGCCCTGGTTTTGTGGTTTCCCTTCAAAAGGCAGGAGGCAGCAGGGCTGGGTGGGTGGTGACAGCCCCACGTCCCCTGGAGGTTTGGTGCCCTGTCCCCAACCTGCTCCCTCCAGGAGAAAACCCCCCTCAGCTCACACAGCGGTTCTATCAGGTGATGATGGGGGGGTTAGATGGGCAGGGGGTGGAACTGAATGATCTTTAAGGTCCCTTCCACCCCAAACCATTCTACGATTCTATGAAAGACCCCCCCCTCTGGTATCAGCCCGTGGCTCAAACTCCAAGGAGGTGATGCCACCGCTTCCAACATACCACCGTCGCATCCACCACCTTCCTCCCTCCCGGAGACCGGCCTCACACAACCAGGCAGGCACAGACCCACGTCTTCCTCACACACCTTCATTCTTCTGCGCTCACGAAGTTCTGAAGACACATTTTAGGTCTTAACACGTGTCCGAGGCCCCCTCGGGCTTTGCGCAGAAAGGACTATAGAAGAACCGCACCGTTGTCGAGTTATACATTTTTATTTTCTAATAGGTACAATACTAAAATAAACACAAATTAAAAAAAAGTTTTATTAAAACAAAACTGTACAAAAAAGCAGTTATACTACATTTTAATTACAGAACAGTCTACTGTCCAAAAGGCACTAATCCAGAATAGGAGATACAATGATACAGGACTCATTTTAACTATTTTAATCAATACAATAGAGCACTTGTTTCTCTGTCCATTCACATATAGAAACAAGGACTTTTGCTACAGTCATTACACATTGTTATAAATATGAGCCCTACATGTAAAGATGCAGTATCGCTCTCCCTGGGCCAGAATTCAAACCATGTTAGAAATTTATATTTAAAAGAAGAAAAAAAAAAAACCCCAAAACCAAACAAAAAGAAAAAGAAAGAGCGCAAAGGACACAGGGGAAGAAGCTGATACTTGACTCTGTCGCAGCAGCTGCCGCCTGAGGAAGGTGTGACGGGCATCAACACTCACCTGCATTTCGGAGATGGGCAGCTGAAGGGCACAGAGAGGACCAGTTCACCTCAAGGGTCTGTGGTGGAACTGGGAGGTGAACATCCATCACCCCCTGCCCGACGCTTTGCCTTAGTTTTTCCACTACATCCTGGTTTTTTCTACTTCTCCTTTGTCCCCTCTCTCCCTGGACAGTTCCCACCCCACAAGGTGTAACTAATGACTCCCAACTGCACCAAGGGAGGATCACCATGACTTTTCTCCTGGTGGCAAAGGACGGAGAGCAGACCCAGTCGGCACCTTGCAGATAAATGCAGTGATTTGGAGAAGATTTTACAACATTCTTCTTAAAAATCAGTATCTTTACTGCAAGGGCATCAAGCCACGAGAAGAGGGACCTCCTCAAACAAGTGTTCTTACAGCAATGGCCAAACTGTCACAAAGCCACCAGAGATGGGCACGGCTCGCGTGCTGCTCAGGGGATGGCAGGGAAAGCTACAACCCATTATCTTGCCAACTCGCCTTCCTGAAAGCCAAAACAGACTTTGGCAGGGGGCAGGCAGACGTGGGCAACACCAGCTTCCTGCAGCACCTTCATCCTCTGTGGTGGTGGTACCTGAGATTCCCTCCCCTGTGATACACAGAAACGCTTCCCTGGCTGCTTTTCTTCCCCTAAGCAACTGCAACACAAGGATCTGTTCATCCTCTCTCCCGACCTACACTACTTCATTATTTCCCCCCCAAAAAATTCAGGCTGAGGACCCGAACAAAGATACTACAGATGGTGGATGGTGTAGACACCGCGCTTGGAGAACACCTACGTGGAAAGCAATCAACCAGCACATGACTATCTGACATCACTATTAGGAGCAACGACACAACGCGCCCGTTAAATGCCAGGGTGAAATCTATATAGTCTTGAAGCTGAACGAGCAGCCCTCGTTAAGATCAAGACCCGTATCTGCAGGGTTTGAGGACGACGTGTAGCATCATCACCCGGCTCTTTCAGGGCGGAAGCGGCTGGACGCGCGGGCGGGAGAGAGATACTGCACCTTTCGAACAGTGTCATACACAGAAGACAAAGACAGGCATCTGGATGTTAACAAAAATAAGTAACAAAGAAATATGATTAAACAAAATCTCTTCTCACATCATCCTATACTACATCCTCCTTCTGCTTAGCAGAAAATTGTACGTACACAAAAATACAAATACACAATTTTGTAGAACAGTCTGATTTTAATATATTTATATATATTTATATTTATATGAGTGGCAGGTTAGTTCATTATATAGAGCTTTTTGCACTTTTGGCTCATATGCAACAAGGCTTTATAAATTCAGCTTTAGCTTTCATTCAGGTTTTTTTTATAGCTTCTTGAACATTTGTTTTCACATTTAAAGCAGCATCCAATTTGCAAGAGGAGTCGGTGGTGGCTACAGCAAGGATCAGGTCAAGAGGTTATTTGGGGGCGAGGGGAGGGGAGGAGAGGAGAATATACATTCCAGTGTGTGTGTGTGTGTGTGTGTGTGTGTGTGTGCGCACTAGTGCTCATGTAAAAAAGAGGAGCAGAGGGTGGACGTACGACGCCAGGAGACCACGTTTACCTCTTGAGGTAGGCAGAACACCTACAGCAGATGAGACACAGGGGCCGTTTGCGTCGGGGGCAACGAAGACGCGGGTGGAAGATGCCGACGGAGGAAGGAACGGACACGCAAGAACCCGCCGGCGAGATGGGACACGGCTCGTCTAATACCAGTTATGGGTTTGGTGACACGTGAAGGAACAACAGCCAGCCCTCCGGCACACACCATCACCCCTCCGGCCCTGCCCGGGGGTGCGGGGTCCCTACGACACCCCCCCATCCCCCAGGCAACGCCACAGTGGAACAAAATTAAGACGGACAAAATTCCGAAATGAAAAAACCCACCACTCCCCGGTGGGTTTCTCTGTGCCTCCGACACCGTTCCACCGGCTTTTCACGTCTAGGTTTGCAACGCTCACTACTACATTAATCCTTTTTTCAATTACAACCACTGTTATTGACAATCACTTGGTTTAGAGCAAAAACAAATCACTGTTAAAAAAAGGCATCCCTAGAGCAGGGCGACGGCACGGCGCTGAACGGTCCGCGTGTATTACAGGCTCCAGGAACACTTTGTTTTCATGAGTACCCCAGCAACAGACTCCCATTCGATCATTGCTTGTATCAACACCCATCAACGTCCTACAAGCTCATTTTCTGTTCTCTGCAAAAGAGATGTCCTCACAGCTCTTCTTGCCCACAGGCATTCCCTAGGCTTTCCCAACTCAGACGTTACCAAGTTGTCAGAGTGAAAACAACGTTTTGCTACTAATGAAAAATAAAACATCTACATATGGATTGCTTTCATTTTCTGAATCCGTTAAGTGGTACTAATACACCTTAATAGTCTTCTGTTATTTCCTTTTACTGTGGGTCAGAAGAAATTCTCCTTGAACACAATTTTTTAAACTAGCATCGATATTTCTCTTTTTTCTTTTTAACCCACGTAAAATTCTCCTTTATGTTTACAAAATTATAATCACCTGCCAACAGCCACAATCACTTTGACAAAGTGTTTAGCAGGTGCCACCATTATAAGCCTAGAAATAATTAAGAATATAGGAAGAAACTGCCTCTGAGATTCCAAAAAGGGGTGATTAAATATGCATATTAGCTTTTGCTGTCCAGAGGGGCACCTTTAATGCACGAAGCTATTTGTCCCTGCAATCCAAGAGGGAGTTTCCTACCGAATTCCATC
This sequence comes from Limnodromus scolopaceus, assembly GCA_028565335.1. Classification (NCBI taxonomy): domain Eukaryota; kingdom Metazoa; phylum Chordata; class Aves; order Charadriiformes; family Scolopacidae; genus Limnodromus; species Limnodromus scolopaceus. The sequence continues at coordinate 118,276,379 of JAOXNO010000024.1, forward strand.
CAAGCTTCCCCCCTCTTTACCGCCCACCCCAAGTCGGAGATGGCCAGGGTTTGGCTGAGAAATGAGATCCCCACCAAGGGGCTGAAAGCCGAGGGGGGTGGAATAAGGAGGAGAGAGAGATTTTTTTTTCCAGCTGGATTCTGCAGGGCTCCGGAGACTCCCACCGCTCGTGCGGAGCCGTACGTGCTGGGGGGCTACAGGGAAGGCTCTTTTCTTAAGAGGGAAATGAGGTCTAATCCTGTTCCTCCAGCTCGCTCTGGAGTCCTGTTACTCACTTAGGCACTTTTTAAATTGACACCAATAAAAAAAAAAACAAAAAAACCCCACAAATCAAAAAGCAAAAACTAAAAAAGTACTGCACATATTTCACACTTCCTGGGGCTCTCATCAGCCTTGGGAAGATCATAAAGACCAAGAGGGAGGCAGCCAAGGCGATTTGTCAAGAAAATAGTGCTCCCCATGGACACAACCGACTTTTATTTGTCACCCTTTGATAGAACCGCTATTGAACTGAATCTAGTTTAAATTTGTTATTCCTGTATTATCCTTAAGGTACAAGCCTGTCTTAGGGTGCTTCTGTGGCACCTAATGATATCGCTTCATCCTATGGGATCTGACAGAATTTGACGGCCAGAGAGACACGGGGCTCTCCCAGTTTCCGCCAGCAGCGTGCCCAGTGTCCGCACTGGTGTGAGAAGCGCTGCCCGTCACCCCCAACAACCACCCCGGCGGCAAATTAAGGAGGGTTGGCTCTTGACGAGATTCGGAAAGACATGACTCGCGGTACGGCCCCGCCGAAAGCAAGGCAAAAAGGGGGTTGGGTTTTTTTTGTTGCTTTCGAGTCTCTGTCGCAACGGGGGATGAAATGGAAAAATCTGTCCCTCTCGAAAGAACAAACTGGGCTCTGACCCCACAGCAACTGGAAACAAGTCACAAGCTTCAGGTCGGCACAAGTCTCAAGATGACACTGGAATTTAGGCAGAAGCCGAAATCCAGTGGATAATACTGAAAGATGGGAAGCTCAAAATCCAAACTCTGTTGTCGTTATCATTTTTCAGTTGGAAAAGTAATTGCAAGTTTTTCCAATCATCTTCAAATCTAAAATAACTTTAAAAATCGTAATAAAAAAGCTACTCTGGCTGCAAAAAGTGACCCCAAACCCCAGGTGAATGAAGTGACAGGGGGAACCAGCACAGCCTCCTTCAGCCAAGCTCTGCAAATCCGTGCATCCTGTCCCAAACCCTCATATGAAAATCGCAGGTGAGGCTCGCTGAGCAAGAAGAACCACCAATGAAGACAGATTCCAGCACTAAGCCCAGGCAAGGCAAAAGAAAATGAAAGAAAGAAAAGCTACTACCTTGTCCCTCTCTAGTAACCACGGTCCAACACCTTGGAACCACCTTGTTTCACACAGGAGGTTGCAAGTAAAGAACCTGCTGTAAATTGACTGAATTCATGAGCTTTTTTTTTTTTTAATGGTCACAGTAGACAAAATTTTTCTTATTTATACCAGACTGTGGGACAATATATATTTGGACTTCAAGTAAGCAATTGACACAGCACCATCTAATAGGTAAAAGGAAAGGTGAATGCCTCTTGACTTGGACTAAAGTAGTATTAAAGGAATTAAAAAACATCTGAGGATAAATACACTGCTTGAAGGTGTGAAGGTAATAAAGTGCCTGTACGGGAAAAGGAGAAGGAGAAACGAGAGGAAACGGGGAGGGACAAAATTAAAATGGCACAAGTCACCAAAGAGTGCGAAAGGGGAGGGAAAGGGCAGGGAGAGCAGCAAGTGAGTCCTCCCGGGGGTGGGAGAGGCAGCAAACAGCCAAGAACTAAGAGATGAACAGATAAACCTGAGCACTATAATCATGTGCAAGAAACGTCCAACCAGCCTCTTCAGAAGCACTGCCCTATCCAAGACCCACCTTTATTTCTGCAAGAACGCTGCTGAGGGTCTGCTGAAGTGCAAAGCCCAGTCTTCCCAGTAAAAAAAAACAGTCTGAGTATTAATAAAAAAAAACCCCATTATACTTAAAAGTTACAATTTCCCTGATTTGCTAATCTAAGTGTCAAAACTGAAAGGAGGGAAGGGAGGAGGGCTGCTAACCACCCACGCTGGAAGAACCCGAGGTCTTCTGGCGAACAGAAAGCTCGGAAGAGCTCCTACAACTGAACCAAATCTCAGCTTCAGCATTACACCGGTTACATCGCTTTTTATCGGGATGGAAATAATATATATTGGGATGGAAAGAATATATATTGGGATGGAAATAATATAATAGTGTTCAAGGCCAGGCTGGATGGGGCTTGGAGAAACCTGCTCTAGTGGGAGGCGTCCCTGCCCAGGGCAGGGGCTTGGAACTTGATGATCTTTAAGGTCCCTTCCAACTCTAACCATTCTATGATTCTATATTCCATATTTAGGGACCATAAGAAGAACAGGTTCAGGTCAGAGCACTTCAGTATGAGAAAACCACTAGTAACCCAGGTAAAATAGGATTACCAGGGTGTGGAGGAGCTGGGATGAAAAGATAAAAGAAATTACCTCTACGGGAAGAACCAAAGCGTGGGAAAATAACGTGTGGCAACTTTGGTACCAACGAGAAGCAGCTTCAGAGGAAAAGGGAATGGCTCGGAGCGGTCGGAGGAGGTTCAGCTCAAAATGGGCATCTGGAATTCCTTCAAGGCAATACAGGCTCAGCGCAGGAAATAAGAGGAGACATCAGGTTAGCAAGAGGAATTCTGCTGGCTGTGATATTTTTTGAAGCGCTCTGGCAATGGATGAAAGTATTTGTCAAGAAACCAGTTGCCTGAGGCGCTGCAGCTCGAGGAAACGGCCACGACTGATCAAATTTTATTCGCGTCGAATGATTTGCATGTTGAATGTTCTTGGGTAATAGCAAAAATAATTGCAAGGTAACCCTTAACAACTGGAATTCGGGTAACCGAATGTCTAATGTAATGAAAAGTAACAAAGAATTTAAGATAAGAAATTCAGACGGACCTGGGCTTTTGGTTAGGGGTTTTCTTGTTTATTTTCAAATAAGAAGCAAAAATACCAGTTGACCAGAATAATGCTGTTCCCGAGCTACTGTAGCTGCTCAACACCAACCGGTGGGAAAGTACACGTCGCTGCAGCAGTGGGAATGGACAGACTGGATCTGTAAGATCCTGGAGCAAATCTAAGTGATACAGCAGCACAGAGAAGCCACCTGGTCTCAAAACTGCATTTGTTTGATTCCCATTATGGCAGAAGTACAAAGTGTAAAAAGTTATTTATCACACGTAACCGGAACTTCAGGTGGTTTAGAGACATAAGGCACAATATGTTCTCTGATGGAAAGTCATACTTTTTAAAGAAGTCCTTACTGCAGAGAACCCCTCTAGTACTCAAACCTCTATAAATTATATTAAATACTATGAACAGGTTATAACGGTAAAAGACAAGTCTACCTCTTTGGAATCATAGTTTTACAATTAAGGCCAGAAGGGACCAGTCTGTCACCTACAAGGAGACCCTGAGTATTAGATGGCCTCCCACAATCCCGATGCAAACTCCCTGTTCTATCTACCTCGTCCAACGGGATGAACGAACCGTCCTGCCCTTCCAAATGCAAAAAAAAGAATAAATCCCCTAATTGAAAGCGTCTGCCTTTTCCATGTAACTCTTTACAAATTTTACCACTTGTATCCAATGGATTTATAAATGTAAATGGAATAATTTATTTTTTTTCTCAACACATTTACAAATATCTTCTTAACAGCCATGGATATTTCACTGACTCCTTTCTCCTAACCAGATGCCTAATTTTCAAGCCTACCTCACTGAACAGAACTACTGGCAATGCAACTCCAGGACTGGTTCGTTCTTGCTCTGCTACAAATCCCAGCATCAGTGAGTATTGCTGAAATCCAGGGACACATTCTCTACTGGTGTTAACTCTTGCTAAGCTCTGCAAATGAGCAGATCTATTCCCTCATCTCAATAGCATTTATTTTCTCCAAGCGCCTGGAGAAAGAGGACTGTGACTTAAAAGAGCCCAAAAGGAAGGAAGAGTTGCCAAATTCAACTGTTACTGCCCCATGAGCAGGCGTGTGCCAAGATGTAAATGTTTAAACTGACAGGCAACTACCTCTGCAACAAACCCCCAAAAAAGCACGTCTCAAATTCCAGTAACAACCCCTAAACAAACTTCATAACGCTGTGTGGTGTGCCATGAAGGCAGGCTGGCACAAAGGAACCCACGTTGGAGATTTCGGAGCATTTAATAAACTGCTTCAACTATCTCATCCATAAAGCACCCGAGATGTTTTACCCTGCAATACGCTAAAGTCTTTCCCAGCAACATCCTGACCTTCCTCTTTGCTGTTCTGCACCCAGTGCAGCCCCACCTGAGCTCCGACCACAGAAAGGTGAGAAGCTCCTGCTGCTCCTTTCCCTCTCCAAAATTCTGCCAAACCTTTCAAACAGAAGAACAGCTTGAACGTGTCAAGGCAGAGTCCTGTATCATTTTGGTCTTGAGGAGATCTGCTCACTTGCCACAGGGCTCAAGTGAAACGTTCTGCCCTCTGGGAGAGGAAAAACTGGCGAGTGAGTGGATATTCTGAGTTCCTGGCTCTGGTTAGCTCCCGAAGGGTATTCTCAGTCCTGCCACTACAGTCCTGTCAAAGAGAGATAGCAGCAACTTTATCAGCAGGCAGACTTTAAAAAAAAAAAAAAAATATATATATAACCAAAGTCAAACGTTCTTTGAGGAATGGAATATTTGCTTAATATTCTTAATGGAATAGGAATACATTGGGTGAGAAATATTAATTAATAATTTGCTTTCATTATCTCTTTGCCCTCCTTGAGCGATTTGACAGATAAACTTTGTAAGTAAAATGTATTTTTAAATCTCAAATGATGTAAAATAGATCTCAGAAGGCTAAAGTCAACCTCTTAATTATAGAGGTGGGTTATTTAAGCTACATATGCCAGCTTGCCATAACATGGAAGACTTTAATTAGTTAAGGAGAAGGGGTGGGGAGAGGAGGACAGGAAGCTGAATTGAGGGCAGTGACAGCACCAAGTTAAAAGTCTAAAAAATATATGTCCTAGAAGAGAAGTTGCTGCCATCGCTCCTGTGAGTGGACCACCAGTGGTAACCGCGCTGGAAGAACCAAAGTACCCGAGACCCACAGGTCTGTTCTGAACCACAGTGACACTGGGTGAGATTTACACGAGTATTTCAGTACAAAGAAGCTGGAAAATAATGGAGGATTTAAATAGGAGCCTAAGGAAGTGAAGTTCCCAACTTCTTTCACAAATCTCTTGGAGTTAGGAACTTGCTAACTTTCCTAAACTTGACTGGGAGTCTCTATAGGCATCTTTGCATACCAAAAAAATTCCAGATACCTGTCTGATAAATCACTACAGCAGGAGAACAGCACTATAGAAAAATATGGTCAAGAGGCTTAAGGGCAGAAACGGAGCACAGGCTCTGCAGCGCTCGAGACCGGGCAACAGGTAACGCTCCTCACAAAAACACAGAATAAAAAGGCACGTAACACCCTATGACAGATGCTTTTTCAGAACCTAGCAACGTATCAGAGAAAGACTAGGATGTTCTTTTAGGTCACCACCACACATCCTCTCCTGTCACAAATGGCAAGCACACTGTCCAGTTACAGGCTATTTTGAGATTTCTTGAGAAAAAGGCGAGTTAGCTCGTACCACTGCACCAGGAGACAGCAGACAGCTCCAGGACAATACCATGATATACTTGGCACCAGCTGGTGATAAGGCTTCCAACCCAAGCCACGGCAAAGGAGAACGCAGAGCGGCTCAGAAGAGTTAGCTCCACTCCCTGCTCCTGGAAGGGGTGGACGACGGAGCCGTCGGGCAGGGGGAAAACACGGGACGAGTAATTCAGCGGAGCCCTGGCCCGTGGCTGATCTTCTGCAATGCTACAACTCGAAAACAAACCAAAGAGAGCTAAAGCAGAACCCTGGGTAATCTGTAAACATGCCATCACACAACTAAATGTCCTTTTTGTTTCTAAAACTCATTGAGAAGCGGTATGTACATGAGCTGGGGGAGGGGGGAAGCATAAAAGGAATAGAAGCAGCTTTGCATAGAAAACTAACCCCGGGTTCAGTCCCTGCTGCTGTAAGTTACCATTAGGAAGAGGTCATTATTTAAGTTTACGAAGTAGCTGCGTTCCAAGTGTCACTAATAACACTGGTATTAAAGAGAATTAGGGGGCGGAAGATCTTCTGTTTTCAATCACAGAAAAGACAGAAATCCTTTTAATTATGACCATGCCAATCCACATCTTTCTAAAGCAGCTAATTACATGTCAGGAGGACACCCAGTCATTCAAAAGAACTGCCATCACTTTTCCTGCCCTGCTCTTCTGCATTTATCCTTCCCATCCCAATTACCCCGGCTGCCGTTTGAAAGGATTTAGCCGGAGCGCGCTGGGTGTTTTGATCAGCAGAAAACACCCGCTTCCATTTAACAGGGGAGGGAAGAGAGGGAATAAATGGCCGAGGGAGGCTTCTGCCAAGCCATCTGAGAGAGAGATGCACTGTACATACAGAAACATCAAAGGCCCATTACGGGGTTCACTCCAGTTCAATGGTTTCGGCTCGCTCCCGCTTGAAGCTGTTGGCCCGAGCGCTCCACAGCTTACTGGAAAGAACGGGGAAGAGCACAACGCTGCAGCAATCAAACCAATTAGTCCGTTTTCTCCATCAGCCTGATGAAAATAGGGCGTTTAAAATAGGTTTTGTGAATTTTTCTGCCCCCCACCCCAAAACAGCAAATCTGTCAATATTACCACCTGGATACGGTGCCGATAAGCCCGTCGCAGGCATCACGCAGCGCATCTCGGTGTCTCCAAAGAGCAAAACCCATTTGTTTACTTCTTCCAGCAATCTAAAGTATGATATGGATTTTCATAAAAAGAGTGTGACAGAAGACCCTTAACAAAAACAGAGAGTACTTTGTACCGATTGTTGTGATTGTGTCTCAGCTACAGCATCACCCATGTTCAACCGACGCCGCCGTGAAAACAGGCACGAACAAACAATTCCAGGCTGTTTTTAAGCAACAAAACCTAAGGCCGAGGTTAGCAATGAACAACTCTTTTAGATGTTTGAATTTTTTCTCCCCACACCTCCCTTTCCCTGGTGCCGCTGAGATTACTTTCATTTATTTGATTTTGTTTATGTTTGCTGGACAAAAACCAACATCAAAATGCTGTCATCTTATTGACAGTCCTCAAAACCACCAACTCCACTTTTCTAGTTATAATGCATTTCTCAGAAAATAATTTTTTGTATATTTTAAATTCTAATTCATAGCTGCCATCTCTAGAATACCTCTTTTTTTCTTTTTTCTCATTAACGTGCAACATCTTTAGTTGGACAGTTTAAACCCCAAAAACTAGACAACAGTAATAGAGGCTACAATGAAGGTTTTGGGGCTATGTTTTTCAGCTTGACAAATGCCTGTTGGCCAACAACCGAGTCAATATCCTGAGTAAATATCCCAGCTACAAAAAAAAAGGCCGAGGAGGAATGTTTTATTTTGAAATGTCTCCGCAACTCTTCTTGGGAACCATCAAGTCCGTTTTGGTCAGGCCAAAGACCTTCCCTTCCAAGAAATCACAGTGAAAACGCCCCCGACTCCACAAAACTCGGTTCAATTAATCGGGATGACGATACAACCCTGACTACTGCTATTAACACACACACACACAAATCTTCAGCTGTCTCATAAGAATGAACACGTTAGGTCACTGGGAGATAACACGCTTTTCAAGACCAATCCTGCCAACAAAGATTCCTGCCAACTGATAAAAGCTACACCAAACTCCAGATTATTGCCTACAAGCTTAAGACTTTGATCAAAATAATATTATCGAGTTAAAGAATTTCAAAGAGTGCAAGAGCTACTTGGGTGGGAAGCCTCGTCTAAAATAAAAGCTTATTTTGACCAAAAAACCCTCTAGAATGTGCTGGTAATTATCCAATGAACTTGAAAGAAGCTGATGAATGCCGGGGAACGAGGGCTGCACGATGATGTAGCTGGGGTGGGAGAAGGAACATAAACCTTCTGGTAAGAAAATTGTTATCTAAAATAAGCAGAATTCCAGGGATAAAGGGGGAAAACAAATCTTCTCCTAACAAACGTGCATAGCTTTCAGTACTACAGGCAAAACCTCACGCTGAATCTGAGCAATTTGCAGAGAAAGGGGTGAATCCAGCTTTGCATTTGATTTAAGATTACACACAGGGAAACAACATCCGCACTAAGTGCTTTAGGGGCAGCGATTTGGAGTTTTGAAAACTCTTATACTCATTTTTCTGGTTTTATCTAGAACCGTTTCCTTACGAAGCACAGTTACAACCACCACAGGTCTCAGTGACTCAGCTCCTCGGGGGAAAAACCAGACTGATGCTTTCACTTCACCTCTTTCCAAGCAGCATCTCATTGTGAAGGAAAAATGTCACATCACGTAGGGGAATTCACAATCTAAGTTCTCACATCTCCGTGTCCTTACGCACCTTGAAGGCAGAAATTAACACTTGGGAGTCCAACTGACCCCATGCCAGTCCATATTGGCAAACACCACGGCAATTTCTCCTCAAAATAACATCCAAATCAGACCCAAAGTCTGCCTAGTGAAGTACAGGGACTTTTTTCCCAGCAGTGGCCAACAACAAACACTTAAGGAAAGAAAAGGAAGATCCACACAAGTATAATGTGACTCTTTCCCAGTAATACCTTTTCAGCGTCTGCTAATCACCAATTAATGATATCCTGAACCAAAAATTTCTCACTTTTCACAGTAGTCACCAGTGGGCTTAAGTTAACTACAATTTCTCCTCTAATACATTCAGCTACGGGAAATTTTTCTCCTGCGCTCACAGCAGCAAGACAACGATAAACCCTCACGAACGAAGGCAAAACCTGATCTACAGCACAAATGTTATGAAAACATGGAAAACTTACCAGTTTGATGTTAGGCAATGAAACAAAGAGAATAATTCAAATATCCCTGAAGAACTGTGTAAACAGAGCAAATAATTAATTAAATTTATTACTTATGGCTTGATTGGAACCTGGAGCCAGACCCTGCAAATAAAGCTCCCCTCTATTAGGAGAATAGGAAAAATAACTGTTTGTGAATTGCAAAAGAGAAAACAAAAAGTCAACAAATTAAGATAATTTCTTTAAACAAGTCAACATGTATAGATCAGAACTAGGAAACACCTCAACCTGAGCAGGTTTGTACAGAATCATAGAATAATTTAGGCCAGAAGAGACCTCTGGAGGTCTTGAATCCACCCTCTACATCTTGTTCCAGTTGAGTTTTGAATATCCCCGAGGATGGGGTTTCCACTGCTTTTCTGGGCCACTGTTCTACCACTCCAAGTATGAAAATATTTCTCCTTACATTCATCTGGGATTTTCTTAAACGTAGTTTGAGCCTACTGCCCCTCAACTCCGAGAAGAGCCTGGCTCCATCTTCTCTAAACCCACCCATTAAAAAAGCTGAAGAACAAAATAGAAGCTGCCCCCAGAGCCAGTGTGAAAACCTCCAGCTCTCACAAACTCTCCCCACACGCCGTGTGCTCCAACCCTCTCATCTCAGCGCCCTACGATGGACTCACCCCTGCCCAACACCGCACAGAGTCTCCAGACGTGGTCCCTCAGGTGATGAGCAGAGGGCACTAATCCTCTGCCTTGACCTGCTGAAGGATCTTCCTAATGAGACTCCTTAATTGCTGCGAGAGTGCACTCCTGACTCAGGATCAACTTGTTCACATCCAACACATGAGTAATGGGATCACACTACAACAGTAAATGTGTTTATGGAGTAGTTAGAAGATGCCTCTATATTCCTAGAGCATCAATGGACAACACGTCTACTCTTGCTATGTTGACATTTTTATCATCTCAAAATGCTTCTGCAAACGTCTGGATCTCATACTTCAGGAAAAAGGTGGGGGAATTTAAAAAAAAAAAAAAAGCAAATAAGCCCATATTACCCAAAAAAGAAGTGGAGGTAGAAATTGTTGTTTTAAGAAGACGGTAAGAGACATAACTCAAGTATAAGGACTTTATGAGTGACAAAATAACAGCCAGAACTTACTCTACAAAGTTAAAAGCAACCTGTGCCCGTCACAGAAGAGGAGCATCTTAAATAATTTCTTCTCTATTCACAGAACAAAAAGGTACATCTAGTCTGCCACTAGATCCACTTCAAGGGAACCCACGCGAGAACAAACCGCAGTAATTCCAGATTGGCTATAACAAATTGCAACTGAATTGCAATGCTACAAAAATTAACTTTCAAGAAAATCCAGAGACAGAAAGACAAAGACGACTCCCATATTGTGGAAAAACCCCTGGAACAAAGGCGAGATTCCAGGACATGCTCTCCACCAATTCTTCCACTTACTCCTAGATCACATACTCTTCTCCCGATACCATCACACCGGCGTCTGTTCCAGTTTTGCTAATTCACGTGAAACCAAAACATTATTGGCCAGCTGCAAACTGCTGGGATTGAACTTTGAGAATGAAGGAAATAGACTGCCGAGAGAATCCCCATAACAACTGAAATCTTACTCTTTCCTCATACCTCTCGATGGTAAAAGAAAAGCCAAAATAGACATGGGCAACCCAAAACCTGACACTGTTGGACTAAGCGTCTGATTCCCCAGTTAAGTCATTTGTTACATATTTTCTCTGGTGAGAAGATGGATGGGGGAAAGCAGAAAACTGGCATTTACCAGGAAGCTACAGACAAGGAGGATTTGCCCATCTCCAGTTGTTCACGAGGGGTTTAACCTTCAGAGAGGATATTGACGCGTGATGAGACCAGCAGCTACCTGACAGTGACAAACGGAATTAACACCAGATCATTCCACGTTAGATGGTACAGACAGACAACTTTAGTGGTGTTACTTTGATCCTGCATCACATGAACCTATAATCAGGATACAGAAGTTCTAGCACTATTTTTATTCTTCCCTATTGCTTTAAAAAGGCGATGCTTGAAACAATGACTTTTTTTTTTCGTTTTAAGATGGCACAGTAAGCAATATTTCTTTTAAAATTGCAGCTGTCCAACAGTTTGAGTCTGTTCTTTTAAAAATGAAACAGCCAGAACAAATGGCGGTGGCAATCCCAACGTAAAGAGGCCATCGATTATTAAAATCTCCTTACTATAAATCGTGGATGTTGCTTGTCAGCTCGGTGTGTGACTGTAGTATGAATAAGTAGGTAAAATTCCACTAAGGCTATAGTTTGCTCGATCATTCTGCTGTGCAAAAATAGAAATAAAAGCTCTCCCCGTCCTTTCACCCCTTAGTACCAAAACATTCATACACACGTTAAGGAAAATAACTGCAATGGTGCAATGGTCACTGATCCAATTCCTTTCTTTCCTGAGTCTGCCCTGATGCTACTTATGAATTTGCCTACTCAAGAAATGCAATAGAACAGGAAAAAAAAAAAAAAAAGATGGCTTCATTCTGCTTCAGTGATCTATATCTAAGGAAAGCACATAAATTTTCCAATGAAATCCATAAATGAAAGACGAGGCCAAGCCCTACCTATATATCTTCAAAGTTACAGCGACAAAGAGGTGCCAACTCTATGCCCTCTGAAAGCACAAAATCTCCTCCACACTTACCTAAGCAATTTTCACGAGATTAACAGATGTAAAGATGTTCTAGTTAGCCTACGCCTTTGAAGGGGTTTTAGGCTGGCTAAAAACCTGCTGAGGAGCCACATTTTAGGAGCCCACGAGGCTATCTGATAGTCAGGCGTGAGGAAGGGATGAGAATAAGCCAAGAAACAGCAACTTCCCTTCATCCCCTCCACCTTGAGAAGCGGAGGGGAGAAAAGGGAAACACATCCTTCAGACTGAGCTGTTTTCCCCCTTTTTAAGCTATTCCCACGTAAACGGGGAAGATAAAAAAATGGAATGTTGAGGAAAACGCTATGTAAATTTTTATATAGGCTTATACAAAAATCTACATAGGGTTTTAATTTTTATTTTTAATGTAACACAGTCCTGCCCGTCTCTAACACTTCCCGTGCTGTTTCCATCGAAATGTTTCCTCTTACCGGCAGCAACATATCATTTTATCAGGATGCCAGGAGATCATTTCCACACAATGCCAGCAGATGTAATTTTCTTAGATGCACACACAGTTCATCACTGAGATACTAGATGACAAGGTGATCGCAGGGTGACTCTGTAATGCAAGTTTGCCGTTTGGTATTTTGAATTCTCAAATGATAAAAAAAAGACTTATCAAATATAAATATCTTTAAGAAAAAAGTAACAAAAGTGCTACATATGATCAAGGAAAACAATTCCATTAGTTTCTGCTACTTAAAGTAGGTTTGCTTTACAAATATTACCACATCCATTATCAGTATGGCTTCCAATTATTAATTAAATTGCTCGTAGCAGTATAGCTTTCTCACATCTTAACAAGGACAGAGTAAAGAGAACACAAAACATTCACACCCCATTTCTCAGGTAAGAGATCCTCCTGCCTTTAAACAAACCAAAAAGTTCGTATTGAGGAGAATATTTATGCTACGATGATTATCTAGCAAAGGTCAGCTGCAAGAGTTCTCCAACAACCTTTCAGGCTAGTCAGGACATAGGCATTAGTTACACAGACGTGTAAAAATCCACTCACCCATTTTAGGACCTTAATAACCTTCCTGGAAAACATTGCTTTTGGGAGTGGCAAAGTGGGGAGGGGAGCGGGGTGGGGACCGAGAAGGCGAGAGGAAGAATTAGAGGTGAAATTGTTAATGACAGACCGATAAGAGTCTAGACCTCTTCTGAGCAGGCACTGCTAGCCATGCCAAGTAATGACTAGTGGTTTTTGAGAAGTGGACTGTTGTCCATTAGACATTCAGCTCATTTTTCATATGATCCCGGGCTGGGCTTCACTCATGGTCCCAGAGGCAGAAGGCAGTACTTATCCACTAAGCCACGCAGCTTGTGAGAGCAGAGGATGTCTGTGTTGAATATGTGAACATCAACCCAAATATGTGAATGTGTTTCCAATGGACATTCTCAGCACAGCACCCAGAAGTATATCAAGTCACTGTATGACCAGTGAGGCACGGCTTATTGCAGCTGGAAATCATTTATTCCCATGCTGAAGTGGGGTTTCTAGTGTTCTTTTTACTCTCTGTTGATACTCCCGATCTGGTGTCCATCGACCCTGTGCCACTACCTCAGCTTGCATCCTTTCAGTCTTAGAGAAGGAAAAGCGTACAGACTAGTTTGTTGGTTTGGTTTTTTTTAAACACGATCTCTAAGGGTATCCAAGATTTTTAAGTGTAGCCTAAGACTTGTAATTGAGGGCTGTCTAAAATACCTGGAAGCACTTTGTATGCTAAGACAGAGCAGCAAGATTTTTTTTTTTTTTTCTAGCCACTGGGGCTGGGAGAGGGAGGTTGGTTGGTTGATTGATTATTTATTGGGAATTAATACTGAGAGAGTATATGCAAAGGCTGAGGGCACCATGCCATCTTCACAGAACAAGACCCTAACAGCTAACTGACGTACAAGAAACTGCAAAGTTATACTGTAAGAACACATATTAAGGACCGAGGAAAGTCTGCTAAGGTGCTACGTCTAAAACTAAGTTACTTCTCGCTTCGACCCTCCCCTTTCTTTGTATCAGTCGTCGTCTAGAGCCTCTGTCTTGATCTCGTTGGCTCCTTGCCGGGCCAGTGCCAAGATGGTGTGGTTTACCGCTGCCATCTCCACGGCTAGTGAAATGGGGTCCTGGTGGTCACTATGGCTAGTGCTGTCATCCTGGGCATGCGGGAAGGAGAAGAGAGAAGCATCGTTACTCCAGGAGCACAAAACCAGGGGACAAAGCTAGTGTGTTCAAGTCACGCACTAAGGGCAACGAATTTCACATTCATTCCAGGGGTAGAAAGTGAAAGGAATTTACAAATTGGATTTAGGACTGATTTCCCTCACTGTGCAGACAAAGGGAAACAGGCCAAGGAGTGGCACACCCAGTTTTCCAGAGAGAAGTTTGATGGGCTGGGGGGTGGTGGTGGTGGTGGTGGTATTTGGAGGAAAATTATTATTTTTGAGGAAAATATTAAATTATAAAGATAAAAGCGATACACAAAGGTGTGGCAGAAAACCAAACTAAGGAATTGTTGTGCACTGCACAAATCCATGCTTAGATTTTGAATTTATAGTTCTGGCCATCCCATTTTAAAGAACTAGAAAAAGGAGAGAGAACAGCAACCCAGGGGAAGAGAGGCGCGGGGTGGATTCCTTACGAGGAGAGGACAAATACAGTCAGGTTCTGCAGTTTGGAAAAGAAATGGCTGATGGTCGATATGGTAAATGTTTATTACAAATAATCAGTAAATAGAGAACAACTGTTGGTGGCTTCTCATGATCTAATAAGCAAGGGCACTCACTGGAATGGTAACATATTCCAAAGCAGCAAGGGGAAGCACTGCTTTACTTATCACAGTTCAGTTGTAGGATTCACTGATTTTTAAACAGACAGAAGTAAAACTGGCTTTAAAGGAGGGGTGGGGTGGTTTGACAAACTGAAGGAAAATTAATCTACCAGGAACTACCACAAACAAAAGCGGATACACTGCCTGCCTCAGGAAGTCTCTCAAAACTACTAACTTCAAGAAGCTTGAAGCTACTATAATAAAATCATTCTATAATTGTCCTGATCTTTAATAATACTTTGTCCTTATATATTACCATTGACCTCACTCAGAAACAGGACACAAACCCAGAGTAACCCTTGGTCCGAGCCATTATCCTACAAAGACCCTGACTTCACACAGGCGTGGGGAAAAAGATGCTGGCAACCTCCTAAACTGTTAGGAAAAACAACGCAATGATTTTGGGGGACTGAAATTCCCATCGTTCAAATATCCAGGTGAACACATTGCCAGGTTCTCCAGCCCACTGACCTACACGCCATTATATTTCTTTCTGTTTATTTTCTGAAGGCTGTAAGAGGACACTTTCCAGCTGCGCAGGTTTATCAGTCTGCATCCAACATAGGGCCTGGTTTTAAATCACAGGAAGGAGAACCAGCAATATCCCATCTCTAATCATATCCATCAAATAAATTCTTCTGGGACATTGGGCAATATCAGTGTTTTCCCTTCTTTAAAACTGGGGTACCAACAGTTACCACACTGTGATCTTGCCATTTTTTATTATTTTATTTTTTTTAATTTATGGCAAGGAAATGATAAACATTTATCAGTCTTCCAACAGCCTTTAAGCAATGAACTTGTGGAATTTAAGATTTAAAAATGTGTATTATGCATTTTTAAATTAAAATGACAGGTGGCAAATGCTAAAGGAACAGAAAAGCCAGGATTTGGTAAAATTCTGAGGTTATTTAAAGGAAGGCATTCATTTACAACAAATGTAGGGCAAATATTGTGACAAGCGCACACTCTAAGGCTCTCTCAGTACTTTTTATCAAGGTAAAATTTACAAAGTCCTGACTTCTGGAGGTTTCGTCACTTCATTAGTATCTGGATGAACCTTGTGTTTTAAAGTTTACTGGAGTTTAGGTGTTGCTGTGGAAAACAGAATTTATGGTTTTAACAGCTAAGGGATGTTAAATGGTCATCAGGAGAGCTCGCCATTTAATCCGCTTCGCTGTGAGTGCCTAATTACACTTCATGGAGAAGCCTGGCTAGATTACTGAGAAATGGAATTTTTAAGGACTCTAAACAAAGATCTTTAAATTTTAATAACCAATTCATTTATCTTTTTGGAGAATTCTGGATAACACACAGAAGAAAACCATAGTTTGGGAGCCTACATGAGACTTCAGCTCAGTATTCAGGTCCTGTATCTGCCTGACAAGGAATTATCTGTGCTTAGCAGCACTTCCAAAATTTTTTATAACGGTGACAGAGCAGGCTCTCATCATCTAGGGCTAGCAAAGTTGGTTCCACCAGATCTGCTGGCGATGACCTATAAAAAAGCCCTTAATACCCATCAGAAGCAGAGTGGCTGGGAGAGCCTCTGCCAGATATCTGTCGTGCTGGGCCATGGCCAAGTCTGCTGGGGACTCATTCCAGGACGCTCCACCAGCAGCTTCTGGAGAGGGAGACCTACCTAATTCTCCCAAACGAGTCAATTAAAAGCGATCTGCCCACCCCAGCTGTCGGGCGTAGCAGAGAACATGGCTCATATCAAAACCAGTGAACTGTTCAAGTCCACCGGTGCCAAGCACACACAGCTCTGGGAGGGAGGGGGGGTCTGGCCAACACTGACACCTGAAGGAAAATTGGGAAGGGGATGCAATACCTGTCAGGAAGGTGTGTGAAGGAAGGGTCACCAACTTTAGGGTAGGTGAGGGCTCAGAGTGCGGGAAGGGGTATTCTTTTGCTAGAGAATTTAAAAAAGAAGTTGCTGTCAAGGGTTAAAAATAACCAAGAAAAATAGAGAATAGGCAAGAGTTAAAATGCAAAAAGGAAAAAAAAAAAAAAGACAGATAATATGTAAACAATCCAAATAGTGGCACATCGTTGCAGAACAGTATGGGAACAGGTATGGGGCCAAATAAATGTCAAGACTTTAATTAAATCCTTCCCCCCCACCCTTCACCCTTTGTCTGTCAGTGTCTTAGGGAGGGATCCTGAGACGCTCCTGAAGGGTGTTCCCACAGACAGAGGGAGCTCAGCACCTTACAGGAGGGTGCTCAGCATCTGGCTGGGCAAGGCTGACAGAAGGGATTACGAAGTGTGGTGGGCA
>JAOXNO010000024.1:118309294-118342075 GCA_028565335.1 Limnodromus scolopaceus
TGGGAGGACAGGCTGAGAGAGTTGGGGGGGTTCAGCCTGGAGAAGAGAAGGCTCCGTGGAGACCTTGGAGCCCCTTCTAGTCCCTAAAGAAGGAGGGCTCCAGGAAAGCTGGGGAAGGACTTCTTAGCAGGGCCTGTTGCAATAGGACAAGGCATTATGGCTTTAAACTGAAAGAGGGGAGATTCAGACTTAGGTATCAGGAAGAAATTGTTCATGCTGAGGGTGGTGAGACCCTGGCCCAGGTTGCCCAGAGAAGCTGGGGCTGCCCCATCCCTGGAGGGGTTCAAGGGTCAGGTTGGAGCAACCTGGTCTGGTGCAAGTTGTCCCTGCCCAGGGCAGGGGCGTTGGAACTGGATGATCTTTAAGGTCTCTTCCAACTCAAACCATTCTATGATCCTACCATTCTATCATCAGCTGGAAAGACCATTTCCTCTGAAGTCACTATGATCAAAAGACAAAATGCGACAAAACCACCAAAGAGCCCACTACAGCTGAGGATGGCAGCTATTTCCAATCTCGAAAGAAAAACATGAAAATACTTGCAGGAGACTTCACCTGGGCTATGTACAATTCTGCTCTCCTACATTCAACAAGGATGGATTTAGAGCTGAGCAGCTCGGAGAGCAATCACAGGGTACAGAGGAACAGAAAGCCTATCTCACAAGAGATACAGCATGTCTTACCTGCACAAACCTCAAGGCTGAGATGAGGAGAGGTTTTACCATAAATACACGAAGGGGACCAACACTGGAGACAAGGGATGGAAGAAAGGATTTCTTTCAGTTAGACGAAAATATTGATCCAAGATGGACGGGTACATACAGGTCACAAACAATCTTAAGAACTTCTGTACCCTTGGCTCTACCTGCTTCTAAAATAGAGAATTTAATCAGTTTCTGAAAAGGATATAATAAAGGTTGACTGCAAAAAGAGAAGCTGGACACAAAACTGGGAGTCCCAGTCCAATGCTCCTCTGCTTAAGAGACTATCAAGGAGCATTTAGAAACTGAAAGAGCGCCAGCCTATGTACATAATAAGCAACAAATCAGATGATTTTTTTTTCTATATGTTTTGTACTTATGTACCTTATTGTCTCATTCTTTTTTCTTTATAAGGAAATCATATTAAAAAAGCTCTTTGGAACAGGTCCATGTCTCCTATTCTATTGACAGAGTTCCTCACAAACAGTGCAGAATTCAAAACAAATTTAAACTTATGCATGTTCCAAAGGAAAAAAATCAAACAAAAAAAGGTCAATTGTGCTGTCCTGGACTACAAAAAAAAACAGGATAAAAAAGAATCTAGGATGTGGTAGTGACTTTTGTGGTGAAAGCCCATATGGTTCTCTGATAAAGCATTCTTTTTAGTCTGTTTCAAGCGCTCCACACTGACCGAGAGCCCATAAATACATGATGCAACATACTTTGGAGTTTTACTTAGGAATTTTGTTCCCTCACTCCTCCTTGTAATGACTCTGTTTATGACTTGTATAAAGACCTCACATCTGTTACTAGATGGCAGGGAACTTCCTTTCACCGAAGCAGGTTTGGACTCTGTTCAGAGCTCAGCTGCAGCAGGGGTCACAGGAACACTTTGAATACTTCCAGAAACGGGCAAATCCACCAGTGCTTCGAGCTGGATGGTGCCCATGTGTGCTCCACGTTGAGAGCTGGCTGCATCAAGGCAAGAGGTGACAAGGTGCCAATCCCATTACTAACTCCTTCCAAACGCTTTCCAGATCACTCAAGAAGTTAATTTTGTAATTCACTTAAGCAGGTTTATTCCAGGGATAATATTACATCCAGGTCAGGTAAATCTCACCACGAGTGATGACTATCCCTTTTAGCTGAACTTGGACCTGGAATGACCCTCCTCGGCAGGTTCAGGGCTGTCTAGCTCTTTCTCAGGACTTTAAGCCAGCTGAAAAAGAGCCAAAGGGGGAATGATCACAGCTTTATCGTCACTTGTGCTTGTCATTGCCCAGGGAGCTGTTTGTCACCGCCTTATCTCCTAAACTTCCCAGGAGTCTGCTCCCAAAGAGCGGGGAGACTCGCCAGCAGTGTCTCAAGCTCCTTCATAGACATGGAGAGAGCAGAGGGTAACTCAAACACTTGCACATCCAAAGACACATCGCCTTTACATGGGCTGTAATATCAAGAAATGTTGTGAATAGTCATTACAAAACTGCTACACAAAACGTAGACTGAAGGTGCCAGGTCACAGTTTCTGTGACAACTCTGCCAGGACTCTCCCTGCCTCCTGATGTTAACAGGCAAGAAAATAATGATGTAGCTAATTAATAGAGGGCTTTTTGTTGCTATTCAATTCTGCATAAACAGAAGAGTCATAGGAAAAGGAACACTATGAAGGATTAGAGAAAGTCTAGTGTTGAAGAAGAGGTCAGAGAAGAAAGAAAGGTCAAAGAGACTTGTACTTTTACATGGTCCTTCCAATGAGCAGCATCTAAGTCTCAACCCAATCGTAGAGAGCCCATGGCCCTACGCTCTGTGTATTAATAGAATAAAAGCCCTTGGGGCAGAGAAGTTGTGACCTAAAATGATTGGCATTAACAGTTACATTAAATAATGTTCTGGAAAGCGAATTATTTATGCTGGATACAAATAAAGCAGATAATTGCTGTGAATTTCAAAAATATCTAAACACTCCCATGACTGAACTTCATTTGCTATCTTTGCAAAAAGCAGGGTGATGCATCCGGAAAAGAACAAATCCAAACTCCTCCCAGACACATGAGGTTCTACATGAGCTGTGACCGTTCAGGAGAAAGACACACGTATCATTGTGGACTACTCAAAGAAAACACGCTCTCAATGAATACACAAAAGCGATGAGCAAAACGTAGATGTCAGGCTGGGGGTCAGAGAACATCAGGAATGGGATTCAGCTGCCTGTATAAACTGGAATATTCACCCTGCAACTATGGTAATTAGTTCTGCTCCTGTCCCTACTCACTTGCCCTGGGTCACTTAAAATTGAATGTAGAAATAGAAAAGGTCCAGAGGAGAGTGACAACGAATGTTATTAGAGGCAGGGGAAAACTTGCCATCTGAGAAGAGATAAGAGAAGGACTGTTTAAGTTCAGAGAGGAGATAAATAAGCAGCACACTGATAGGTGTATATACAATGAGTGATCACAGGAAGGTAAACACAACGTTCTCTTATTCTTTCTCATGACACTCAGGCAAAAGGGACCTCCAACTTTTTAAACACGTTTTAGCATATAAAATGAAACCAGATATAATTAGTTCTTCCGAAGTACCCTGAAGACCTTAGCAGGATTTAGAAGGAATTACGTATTTATGTGAATAGTAAGAATGCCCACAGCTGCAATAGTAGGATTGAACAAAAATACAGGATAAGAGAAAACCACAGTCGCATGGTTGCCAGCCACGTGCGAAGTAGTCACAGACTCCAGAGGATAGGTAGAAAGAATGACAAACACCATCATCATCTTC
Organism: Limnodromus scolopaceus; assembly: GCA_028565335.1. Lineage (NCBI taxonomy): Eukaryota > Metazoa > Chordata > Aves > Charadriiformes > Scolopacidae > Limnodromus > Limnodromus scolopaceus. Next base: position 118,312,771 of record JAOXNO010000024.1, read on the forward strand.
ACCAGCTGGGTTACTGCTGAGCCTCAAAGCCTCAGGCACATGCCAGAACTCCCCAGTGCTGGTCCGTGAGCTGGGTCACCCCAAAAGGAGCCAGCAGATGTTATGTTCTTCAAAGCAAACATGAGGTTAAGAGGTAGATTTACACATCCTCCCATAGACTGGTGCTACTGGAGCCAGCAGAAATGACATTAGTCTGCATAGCAAGCAACAACCGTGCCTTTTTACAGCTTCACTGAAAGCATCTGGGCACTTACAGAGATATCCAGTCCCATTTGTAGGGCAACCACTTTGATGCTCGGGGAAGACTCAGGATGAGATCCTGCATGTCACCTTCAGGAGCAGGGACACTGCTGACGTATCTCAACTGGTCCTGGAGAAATGCAGGACGGGATCTGGACTAGAGAAGAATTCCCATTCTTAAAATGTGGGTTAATTGCACCAGACAGTGCTGTTGCAGGTCCTGTTGCAAATGTTGATTCCAGTTATTTTGACCTTGGCAGATATACAAATTTTATCTGGAGTCTGCTGCAAGGAGTTGCCCCTCCCACAGATCTGGTTTTGTTATTATTAATAAAAAAAAAAAAAAAAAAGCAAAGAAAGAGAGGAGAGAGAACACAAAGACACAAAAAGCACCTGAGCTCCCTGAAAAAGAAAAATAACTCATTAGGAGCTGGATCCTTCAAGAGACCAGAGTCTGGTGAGCACTTCGGACAGCCCTCCAGCATTATATTTTACCGCATACAATCTGCCAAACCGGGATTTGCTCACAGCTGATTAGAATAGGAAGCCTGCATATTATGCATGTCTAAGAGGAGAACATAGCTTGATCTAATGCAAAATAAGACAGATACTGTGTGGCAAGCATAAAATGGCTGCTCTTGCATTTTATGAAGATGGACAGCAATGACCCTGAGCCAAACCATTTGAACCTTCAGACAATAAAAACATCTTGCCGGTGTCTAAATTGTAAAGTGAACTTTACCGAATGCCTTTGGAAAGTGCCTGCTCTCGCAGATCTCAAAGCATTTCACCAGCACGAAGAACAAACAGAGATCCTAAAAACCCACTCCCTTCCTACGTCTCCAAGGGCTTAATGAAGTTGAACCTCCCACTGGAAGCTGCTGACTAACGAACACCTTGTGACAGAGTAGAAGGAGCTGGAAAATAACATAAAGAAGTCCCCTGACGTTTCCCTCTGCATTAAGATCAAGTATATTAGAGCCATCCTGACAGATTTTAGCTAATTTGCTCCTGAGGAATGTTCCATAATTTCTGTAGATAACCTGCTCAGTGCTCAACCACTCCTAAAGCTGGAAAGTTTTTCCTAATGCTCAACACAAATCTTCTTTGGTAGAGCGAGAGTTACAACCTTTTAGCATCTTGCTCATCCTTTCTTTGGTTTGGCTCAGTCCCCCGGGCAGGTAGGAGATATTTTATGGTCGAGCACGGCGGGTCAATGACATCTGAGGGTCGTAGGGACAGCAGAGCATCACTCTCGGGGCTCCTCCTGCAGGAACAAACCTGAGGAAGACAAGTAGCGTTCCCGAGCCAACTGGTGGACATCGTTATATTGATGAGAAACTGATGTTCTGTTTCTAACAGCGCACGAGCCTAATGGAAGAGGCCGAAAGACGTTACTTCCTGCTCTGTTGGCAGCTTGAAAAGGGAGAAACGCAATGAATCCAAAACTTAAATCTCCTCCAAAGCCTTGCACAGGAAACTTAGATCCCCTATGGGGCTGGTATTAAGGTTCTGGGAGAAGACATAACTAAGAGTAATGGGATGAAATTAACTAAGAAAATTTCCTAACTGAATTTCAGGAGCTAATAGAGCTCTCGTTTTCCCCAGGGAAGCCGTGGAAGCCCCGGCGCTCAGGAGAGCTGCAGTAATAGCGCTTTCACAATCGGAAGGATTTCTAATAAGGCATGTCAGGACTGATATTGCTCATGGCCAGAACCATGCCCAGGGCTCCACTGGCCCAGCCCAGCACTGGGACCACTGCAGAAGGTGCTTCTTCAGGAGGGAAGGCAATGCTGTCTTCCATCTTTCTGATGGAAACGCAACAGGGACTGGTTTTGGCATGGAGATGACTTTCCTCACCAGCTGGGGTCCAGCTGAGGGTTGGAACTGGATGATCTTTAAGGTCCCTTCCAACCTGAACCACTCAATGATTCTATGATTCGCTTTAAAGAGGGAACAGGAATAGAACTTGGTCAAATGAGAGCAGTTTGGCAGCGATGCCACAGAAATACATTGCTGCTCCCTGGCAAAAATCAAAGGACACCTCTTCCACGATGCCAGCACAAGTGACAGAGTGGCCACGCTTTTAACCAAACTGGGAACTCAACCAACACAAACCAAACAAAATCGGAACAAAACCAAAGAGACCAAAAGAGCACCGTGGAAAATTTGTACATCTATTTGTTAAATTCCCCCTTCCCTGTGCTCTCCCGGGCCGGCTCTGGCACACCCTCGTCGCACAGCAAGCGGAACCAATAAATAAACCAGTGGGAAATAAAAAAGTTTTCTTTTTTTCTGACCCAAGCCGAATTGGCTGGTGTTTCTGGTGTTTCCATCAGACAAGAAGCATATCTGGCACAGCGCAGGGTGGCAGGAGGAGAGAAAGTGAGGAGGAGGAATTGAGACGGGCAATGGGACGGGCTAACACCTAAGGATGAGATGGTGACAAACTGTTCGTTCGGCTCAGCGACATCAGGGAACCCTACCCTCAGTATCTCGGGAAATCTAAACCCATTTCTCTTATGAATAAACTTGCCTCGGATGACGACGCCAAGTGAAACACCTGACTCTGTTTTGCAATCTATGACACGGGGATAACAGGTATCTATATCATCTAGTCTTATTTAATCTAAGTGCGCCTTTACAAAAGGATGCTTCAAGAGCACAGACAAGTGTTAAAGTAAAAAACCAGACCAATAAAATCAAACCAAATAACCCTCAGCCACAAAGTCCCAGCTCCCCAGACGAAGTGAAAAACTTTCAACTGGTGAATTATTCATTTTGTTTAGAGCAGAATTTACAGTTATTTTAATTTAATCTTTGGATAAAGCGTACGCTTAAGAAACAACACTCAACATCTCCCCCCTCCTTCCTCCCCCCTGGAGTCTTTAATGGCACTCAACAAAAGTGCCTTAAAACGGGTATATTGTCATTGATTCTGCTGCCAATCTCAGATGGGATTTTTTGCCTGAAAAAGAAGATAAATCTCAACTCCAACATATGATCAGAGGAGAAGGACCAATCACTTAAAAAAGGAAAAAAAAAAGATAGACATGACAACACAGCTTCATTAAAAAAAAGAAAACCCTAAGGGAATTTTCAATTTCGTAGTTCTAACAAGAGGGGTTGAAAAGAAGTAATAAAGCAGAGGAAAAAAAAAAATTATCTTTGGGACAAGCCGTAACGAAGAACATGAAACGGAAGCAGAAACAGACTTTCAAGTTGAACCTGAAGTTTTCACAAAAAGGCCTGCGGTAGCTCCCGAAGGAGGGTTAACCACGCGCCAACGTCACCGCACACGGAACTCAGCAGATTCCCCGAGCAGGAGGCTGAAGAAGAGAACGGGTCAAGGTTGGTATCACCGGCACAGCAGCGAGAGGGAGCTTGCACTGCAGTCGTCTGAACCACACCTAGTCTGCAGTTAAATATAGAACTTTACTTTCTGGAACTATTGCTCCTCTTAACCTTCAGAGCATAAATATTCGGAGAGATATTAAAGAAAAGAAAGGGAGAGAGGGAGAAAGAGACCTAAATCTATCGTCCGAAATCTAAGCCTAGCAACTAATAAACTACCCTGGGAGAATTTCCAAAAAAGCAGTAAAGATTGGAGAATTGAATTACAGAAACTGCAAGCAGCATTCTGGAAATCCAGTATAAACCAATTAGTTGCTTTAATACACGTACCCTGTATACAGACACTTATGTACATTAGACATTCAAGTATATGCGCTGGCCCTAACTCTTAATTTTAATTACATCAGCTTGGCACCAATATAACAATTAATTGCACTGGATTTTTTTGTTGATTTAAATTCTTTTAAGAAAGAGAAACCAGCCCTTCAATCCTCACCCTTCTCATGCAGTTGATGGGCCAAATCCTGACCAGTGCTTTGCATTTTTGGTCAGAGAGCCAGCTCCTAGAAGTTATTACCTCTAATTTTTTGCAATCAAATTCACATTCTTCCCTTGAAGTGCTCTCAGCTGGTCTGACACACCAACTTTTAGCAACCAGCTGAATCTAAGTAAAAAGCATGTACCACGATGAACTGATAGAGCAGCCCAAGACTTTGATCCTCACCCCCCAAAAAATGTTTATACAGCTTTGCAGAAACATTTCAGAAGTTTGTAGGAAGAAGTAGCTCTGCGTTACCTAGACAAGAGTTTCCATGGAGGTCTAGATTCAACCCTCTTCTCTTCAGGCATTTAACTACATTGCCAAAGTTAGGTCTAATTGCAGAAGGCTCCTCTTCTGCAGCCAGAAAGGTGCATATAACCCTTGTGAGTTGCATTAGTGGGATGGAATTGTCTTCTGGATCTCTGTTTCTCATTGCTGAGGAGCCAGAAGCCCAGATGAACAAGCACTTTACTGAAATTCCCAGATGAAAAGCTCAAAACCGGGTGCCCAAATCCCTGCACACACCAAGAGGGCATCAAGATGCTGCAGGGACGTAGAACCATAGAATCATTTAGGTTGGTAGAAACCTTTAAGATCATCAAGTCCAGCCGTCAACCCAGCACTGCCAGGTACAAACACAGTGCAATGATACTTGCATTTCATTAAGGAAAACTGTCCATTAAGCAGAGTAGGATGTCTCCCCTCACAGTCAAAACTTAATCCTTCAGGTGAAAATGCAAATTAACAGCTAAATGGCACCAGACCACATGCAATGCCAAACACCGTTTTAGTGGGCCAAACGCTTAATTCCTGACCCCATGGCACCAAGTGAACCTGATCTGTTTGGACCAGACAGCCGGAGCCTGGTTACCTTCACATTACGAGCCATACTACGGACAAGCCTGGAAGAACCCGGTGACTTTTAAGTGAAATTAGTTACCTTTGTCCTCGGGCTCCCAAGGGAGCATTTTCTTCCCACTCTTTCAAAACTTGTCACACAAACCAGCCCATCCTTCCAGATCAATGAAGCCTGTTAAAGTATAACAGTGAAACAAGCACATTCCCAACTTGCTTTATGGGGTAGTTTTATTGCCATACAAAACTTTTACCATGAGTTTCCTGTGTTCTTGCCTCAAATAAAACTCCTCAGCCATACCTTCCAGTAGCCACACACAAGGCTGTGAAATTCAGTGCTTGTGGTGAACCAGCAAGAGCTTTGCAAATTAATATTAAAGCCAGGACTAAGGCAATGTGGCAGAAGTCTCCATTTACCAGCAGAACACGATGAAAACCCCAGCAGCAAAGACCTTGCAGCGCACAAGACACAGCAAACAAACCCAAGAATGATAAAGAAGAAGAAAGAGCATAATGAAAAATTAAATCCAGTGATTATGTATCTGTACAAACAGCTGGGTGATTTCCAATGTCAACACCAACTTGCTTCTTTCCACAGGCAAAACCAAACCTCAGGTATTTCTAACAGACACGCACCAAACCATTACAGGTTGTCTGACTTCTTGAGAGCATCACAGCAGAGCTCTGAAGGAGGAAAAGGTAGCGATTGCTTCCTTAGCTCTCTCCTCCTGCTCTGCGTTCCCACAGCACCCAGCACAAAGGGGTTTAAGGCAACATCTTGAGTCAAACAGCAAATAACAGCAGTTATCGCACTTCAGGCCAGAGAGAAACCAAGAAGGAAAACACACGTGCCCAAAGAGCTTTAATTCTACTTCAGAGTGACTAAACATTTCACACACAGAGGGTTAATAAGGATACAATATTGTCCTGAAGGTACACTGAGCTGTGACATTTTGGTCGTTCTACGTACTGCAATCAGGGCAGTCATACAAGGTAAAGACCTGCACACCGCACTGCCTGGGCAGAGTGGGACACCAGAAAACCACGGTCCCCTGTGCTATCAGATCTCAGGACTTTGCATTAGTTGGGTCTAGCAAAGCAGAACAGATTTCAGACTTTTACATTCTTTGCTTTGGGAAAACATTCAGCCGAAGCCAAAAACATCAGTGCGGTGTCGGGACAGAATATGGACACTCTCAGTTAGAGTCACAGAATGGTTTGGGTTGGAAGGGATCTTAAAGATCATCCAGTGCCACCCCCTGCCATGGGCAGGGACACCTCCCACCACACCAGCTTGCTTAAAGCCCCGTTCAACCTGGCCTTGAACCCCTCCAGGGATGGGGCAGCCACAGCTTCTCTGGCCAACCTGGGCCAGGCTCTCACAGCACAGAATTTCTTCCCCAGATCTCATCTCAATCTCCCCTCTTTCAGTTTAAAACCATCCTCCCTCATCCTATCGCTATGATTACTGGTCTCAGTTACTGGTTTGAGCCCTGCAAAGACCCCGCGATGACCCACAGCCACACAGAATTATGTCCATCTCACGTGTAAAAAGGCTTGGGTTCCTGAGGGAGCTCAGTATTTTGGTCTTAGCTTAGGCAAGAGGAGACACTCTCCTGCTTCTAAACAGTTCCAAAGACCCTTGTGCAACCAAGAGGAAAGAAACAGAAGCACCACAGAAAGGGCAAAAGCACATCCTAAAAATCTGCTGGCCAAGGACTCAAAGGAGCTGCAAAGCAGAGAGGAGCGCAGCGCACAGTCATCTGGTGCCTTCATGGAAGGGAGGTTCCTCCTGCTCTCGGAGGGAGGAAAACTCCTCCCAGCCATTTAGCCCTGAACAGAAACAAGCATTCATCCCTAAACTACGTCTGAGTTCACTAGCCCTTTTCTATCATAGAATATTATCCACAAAAGAGACATTACTGTACGCGGAGGGAAAGGCAAAGCAGCCAGGCAGCCAGGGGAGCAGGCTCAGAGCGTGCTTCCTCTCGGCAGGACTGAAGAGCTGGGAGCTCTAATGATCACCTGCCACTCTGCATATGTATTTGAAAGATCCACTTTACTCTGTAAAAGCATGTAAAAAGGCTGGAAGAGACTTTTTGGACATGGAATCTACTGCTTGTTAGGCAAAGTTCTACAACCAGAACAATTACAGTGCCGCCGAAATGCCAGTATCAACTCTGAAATAACATGATACATTATGAGGACAAACCAGTACATTGGGAAAGGAGAAATGAGGAATGTAAAGAGTGTGCAGAGCCCCACCAAGCTAGAGACTACGTTAAGCTACATGGAAAGGTTTTTTGGGAAAGCAAAGGAAGACCTGAACACCAACATTTTCAGACTGCGCTAACAACAAGATGTCTTAGGAACTACAAAAAAAAGATATTTTCCAGAGGAGTATAACATCTTTTTAAAAAACAAAAGGGGTGAAACGGCTCCTCCTACTCTATCATTGAGAATCTAATGATTACACTCTTATTAACCCGCGCGATGCTGAAGCACATTCATGGAAATGAAGCTGGCATTCACCAGAGCAGGAAAAAAGATACTCGTATTGGCTTTAAAATGCCCATCTCCATAACCCCGAAGCAACGTACCTTTCCATAACAGCCAGGCACTCCTTTCTCCACGTGAACCGACTGCCTCGCCGTAGTCTGAAGGTCCCAGAGGTAGCTGTGACTGGGGGAGGCGTCTGTCTCCATTCTGGCTCTTCTATTGGGATAGGAGCGGGTCTCATGCTTAACGTAGCCCCTAAGAATAATAAATACTGTGTTTCCTAGTGGATTAAAAGTCATGCCCATTTTCTCACTCCTGCTCGTGAAAAAAAGACAAGACAGATGATGAAACCATTCAAACTAAAAAAGTGAAGCATTATCAAACACAGACACCTTGAAGATACACAAAGCCAGCTAGAGTTCCCATCCCCAACCTCCGAGCCAGAGAGGTACCAGGTGACCATGGAAATCCAAGGGAGACAGAACTGAGCTGAGAGATGTCCTGTGTCTTCATCAAAAGGAAAAAAGTCTTACAGGAGGGGTGAGCTATGCCCCAGCTGGGATTTATTTAGGTTGCGCTGCTACCTCTTCTGCCACAAAACGGGAAATAGCAGGTTTCTATTTAATTGTACAGCAGTCTCAGACAGCAAAATGTAAATTTATACCAAAGGTATTGCAACGTGCCCGAAGAGCTGAGTAATAGCTCCACTGATAGAAACACACCCTGTGACCTGTGCAAACACGGGCTCCTGAGTGCCAGGTTGCCTGAAAAAGTCACTGAAAGCAGATTAACATCACATCTTTGCTCTTCTGTCCCCCTTCCACGGATATATTTCCCCTTTCAAGAAGCCTGAGCTGGAAAGCATCAAGCAAGAGACAGGACTTGGCAGGATGCCTTCAGGAAAGGCCCTTTGAAACTCACCCCCGATGCTTTCCACAACAGCCTCACAGTTAATAAATCAAGATAAATCAAGACACACCGGGACATCACTCTTTCCTATATCCCTTGGTGAGGATGGGAACCTGGCGTAGGACATTAGTACGTAAAAGAGGGTATGTTTTGAAGGACAGCTTTGTGCCCAGTGACTTCCCCTGGAGGGAAGAAATAGCTGTTCTTGTGTGCAAAAAATAAAAAAAGTCATACGAAAAGATAAATCACCACCTATATCCCATATGCACACTGAGTTCAACTGGAATTCGTGCGCCGAGCCAGCCGGGACAGATCCAAGAGAAGTAGGAGGAATACAGGACTGTGAACACGTAAAAGCAGGGCTGAGCCAGCAAATCCCTCTGGGCACACAGACCTCCTCCGAATGGGGAGGATTTAATCCTAAAAACACACCGTGTCAGTGAAACAACACTGCTTGTTTAATTTAAAGCAGAGTAAAAGGGTTAAAGGGAACTTTGAGTTTAACCAGTAAACAAATTCCTACAGTTAAAAAGGAAGAAATTGGCTATTTATGCATTTGGCTGTCTTCCTTTCCAGAAATGAGTATTTTCCTTACTGCCAGGGGCTTGCGTCTGCGTGAGGTGGTAGAGCCCAAAGTAATTTAAAAATTAGAGGAGAAGTCTATAGGAAGCAAAGCCCATAATCTCTGCCTTGAATACACAACCGACAGTGATTCTTCTAATCCCCAACAAACGAGCCTACACGGATTACTTAGTTTTATTGCCATATGAAATATTTCCTGTATTGCCAATTCCTTGGAAGGCTATTTCAAGGAAGGTTCCTTATCAATTCTTTCTCGTACTTGCACAATTTAGGGGTCTGGGTCAGTATTGAGTTGCTAGGTTTTAAATACACTTCAAAAACTAAAAAAACTTTAAAAAAAATTCTAAGAATTTTAAAAAGAGGGAGAACCGGACAAGAAATCAGCTTTCCCTGCATTGTCTTAGCAATAATCTTTCCCTACCTGAGGGTTTCATCTCGCAGGGAGAGCACAGAAATATCAGTAATGCCTAACATCAATTTAAGAGGCGCAGAGTACTTTGATTAAATTTGCCTGAGATTTTTCAGACAAAGGTTGAAAAAAAATATCTGCATTTAAAGCATAAATTTGCTCCTGCTGCTGCTATGTTCGCTTGCTGAATGTAAGATGCTTTTTTTTTCATTTTAGTAGCCTTGCTAGATCAATTCCCCTATTTCTCTTTTCCATGGGGTAACATCAATAGCAGCAGCAGATAAGGAAGAAGTATGCCGAGAATTCCAAGCAAGTAATTCTGGTTTTGCACACACAGAAGCATCTGAACACATATGGAGGCCTAAGGTGTGCTTGGATGTGTAAGTGGCAAAAGGGGTGGACATATGTGCTGCTGCCACGTTTGATAAGTTAATTATCACGCTTTTCTTCATCCCCCTCAATTAAGTGAGCACTTGGGGATCCCGTTTATTCTGCTGTTCCAAGGCTTCATTGCAATCTTCTCGACAGCCAGCTCCACTTCTTCACAGCTTAATAAGTTACATCCTAGTTACTAGGTCAGATTCTTTTTACAGACCCCTCGAACAGCTTTTGAGAAGTGAAACTTGTCTCTCGAGGAAGAATGAGCAGAGCAAACGCAGCGTGAGATTTTCATCTTAGTATATGCATCAAAAAGCGAGACGTCTAGAAGGGCTATAGAGGTGAACCATCTGGGAAGAACTCCTTTCGCAGAGAAAAATGAAAAGCGGCGTCTCCCACTGCCTGCCAGTGCTGAGTACCTTTTCCAACAATACTGAATTCCCTCTGTGTGAGCCAACATCTTCTCAGCTGCGGGGTACAGCTCTGAGGATGCTGCAGGCGGGGTCCGGGGAGAGGAAGGCAAGAGCGATGCTCTCCAGCCGGAACGCAGCTCTATCTCTGTATTCAATATTCCTCGTGGCAAAGGCCTGCCGCCTCCTCAGCGCATGCCAGACACCATCCTGAAGAAAGAGTCTTGCTCTTAAAAGCATCACATGCAGTTGCTGATCCCCATCACGTGGCCCAGAGAGGCCCTGCCACGTCAGGGTGATGTGCAGAACGGCCAGAGCCGGCCTCAGGCCATCTCCCAGCACCAAGAAACCATTTAGGAGCAAGCCCCTATCATATATTATACTGATAAGAACAGATGTCACGCTTTATTTTTAGCCAGACTGACCTGAGACCACATGATAAACACCTTTCGGTTACGACTGAGCCAGGCTGGGCTGGAATCCGTAGCCTGCGCAGCAAAACGTTCCCTACAGAGCTCATGGCTTGGACGGTGAGAGGATCAGAGCAGGGACTGTTTTCTTTGTGAAATAGTAAATCACCAACAATACATTTCCAGTCCAAATCTTGTGGGATATCCACTCCCTGATTTATTTATTTTTTTGTGGTAGGCTTTTCTTTCATAGCTAAACAAGAAGCGCTCTGGGAATAACACAAGAGATGCTACATCTTGATAATAACTTTCTTTTCCCCTTTTTTCAAGGAGGAAGAGCACATGGTTTTCTCCAAGGTGACCACAGCTGCCTTCCTATTACAGAAGACTGGCAGAAATAAATATCTAGCCTAAATGGAAGCAGTCTGTATCCATCTGTAACTCCAACACATCATTTCTAGGTGCCAGCTTCAGTTTGCAGAACACAGAAGCAAAAAGACACACTAAAGTAACTCCGTAACAAACTTCACACGTTGCCCAAGACCCAGCGCCAGCCAAACTAATCAGGCTAACAACTACCAATGTAAAAAGAGAATTTATTTATTTATTTTTAAACCCATGGGCTCCGGAAAAATAATCAGAACATTATAGGACTCTATGCACTCATATACTGGCTTCTGAAACATATACTATTTATCTACTGCCAAAATGCTCTCAGTCCTCTACAAAACACAAGAGATGTGGTGCCTGTCCAAAAAAAAAAAAAAAAGCCCGATCTAAATGAAAAGCATCCCTATTAATTGGATTAAAGGCCTTTCAAACACCAGCATTTAGCATTGACTTCTCCCCTTCAACAAAAAAACTGCCTTTCACCCTAATTGGCAACTGTTTCCAGAAAAATTTACAATCCCTAGTACACTGGAATTCGCAGCGTTGCTATTAACTCCATCGCTCCTACCAGGAAAACATCCAACAAGAAATTTTTGAGCAAGATTATTGCATACAGTAGGAAAAGTGGTGGGTTTTTTTTCTGATCCATGAAACTTAAGTCTCTTTTGCAATGTTCCAATCTGCTGCTGTCTGAACACCTACCACCAGAGAGAGGAGAAGCTACCTGTGCAAGCCAGCAATCAAACCCAAGCAAATAACAAACAGCATATTCAAGAGGTCAAAGCAAACTGGTAAATAACGAACGTGATGGAATTGTGAGTTCCTTCTGTACAGGAGCAACATCTCCACAGCAGCGATGTCTCAAAAGTGCCCTAAGGCTCCATAACACAAAGTTCTTTGGTTAGCAGATGCTTATGGAGGATTTAAAGCGTTATATGGCACCATTATACATTTGGAAAGTAAAATAAAATCTCTTTCGATGTATTTATAGGTCATCTTTTGTCCCCTATATATTAGAAACTCCTGGCTGGGTGCAGTACATAAGCACAATGAAGGACAGGCCCTGCTGTGAGGACCTTACAGGCAAGGTGTGCCCAGCAAACGGACTCGCCCTCATCTAGGAGATGGGAAGTGAGGTGCAAAGCTGAAATCATTTGCTGAGAGTCATACAGCAAAACTGGAAGAGCCAGGGAAAGACTACAGGTCTGTCAAGTGATAGCCAGTCCTTTCTGCATGAGACAACTATTCTTTCTTTAAAAGTTCATAAATTCGTTATATCTGGTGTCCCTGTCCTTCAAAACTCTTTCAATTTTAAGAGAAAGTTTCTTTTCCGTTACTATACAAACAACTTCAGTCAGAATACGGACTTACTCTGAAGATCCAGTTTTCTAAACTAAGGAATTAAAGAACTGGGGAAACTTTGCCCCTCAGTAACTCAAACACGTAGGTGCTTCTGCACAGAGAGGTCTGACTCTTGCAACCAAAGGAGGACTGAGATTTTATTCCCAGCAGCTGGAATTGGAAAAGATGGGATATATGAGAAAACTAAATGCCACTTCCTAGTAAGTGATCAAATAGAAAAAACACATGCCAGTCACTTAATCTCTTGAGTTTATTCAAAGGAAGACAATCTTTTACACTCTCCAGAGTAGAGTGCAGTGATTTGTGCACATGGCAGGAGGCTCTACTGATTTCTCCTTTTCTGACCCTAAAGGAGCCAGCAGAACAGCTAGTCGTGTCTAGTAATCACAGGATACTCTAAGTAGTATCCAGAAGTTAGGCTCCAAATTGGTTTTAGAACAGCAATTTAAAATCAGGATGTTTTGGACAACGTTGGTACCTTCCTTACTACACTGTATACACTTGCACATACGCACGTTAATTATCTCTTGGCGAGCAAGTCTGACCTGCAATAGAGTAGACGGTAATAATTCAAAGCCTACAAGATAATCCTACAATAAACAAATACAACCACATCTTCCTCAAGTAGATTTTTTCAACAGCTACAGGAAAACTCAGGGTTCCCCTTTACCTAAGTCTCTAAAAACAAACCAAATGTTATTTGGTTCTAAAGGGAATTTAAGTGCATCCAAGCAGTCCCTTGGCACAGGCTGAGGAGCCATTTGCCTCTAACATTTCTTTAAAATGCTGCATAACATCTCTTATTTGAAGAAAGGTTACACTCAAACAACTACTCTTGGAGCTATTTTTCCATGTGTGTGTAAAGAGAAGCGAAGATGACCTCAACAAGACAGTGCCTCAGAGAAGCAGAGGTTAACGTCGATTCAGTTCATTTTAAGCCATAACCTTCAGTGCTGCAAGTCCTCCTTCCTTAGACGCTTCTCAAGAGCGAAGGACACACAAGATGTGAGCTTGTGGATACAGGGAAAGAAAGAAGGTTAAGAGGAAGAAGCAATGATTTTAGTGCTAAGTTCGAAAAGGCTTCTCTTATCCCAGCACAAAATACTATTTCCTAAACAGCTTCAAATTATATTGGTGAAAAAAGATGTGAGGCTACCGGAAAGATCCACACAACAGTTTTCATCATCAGGAGAGGACTTTTGGTGGGTTTTTTCCAAAATACACCTTCCAAAGAACCTCTAGGTCTTTCCACTGTTTTGGAGGCAACACCTTCCCTCAAAAGAAAGGGCTGAGAGCTATTTCGTAGGGTACAACACAGGAGGCTTTCAAAGCAGCTGATACCCAACGGTTGTACCCAGTAACTTTGAGTAACTTTGTTGATACTCAAGCATCACGATTCCAGCCTGGAATCAAGGCTTCTTGGCGATCCCTGCTCCTCGCCAGCACCTCACAACCCTCGGTGTTTTTATTCTTTAAAGACATTTTCTAGATGCTTAGCAGAAAGGACAGGCTCAGCTGTGGCCTTGAACCCACCCAAAGTTAAACTAAAATATTCTCAGGCCAACTGACAGCTGGAGCCTCTTGATTTTCAGCTTCCACACAAAGCAGAAGTTTGGAGGCTCCCTTTTCACTGGAATTCTTCTTAATAGAACTCTGGATATTGAAGCCAAGTTCACATTAGAGAGCCTGAGTTTCAAATTCCTTAAAACAATTACACAGTTAATTTAATCATGCCATTGTTTAAAGGAAATTAAACGTAAATATTTTGATCTTTACAATGAAACTACTACAGGGAAAAAGAAAAAGAACTGTGGTCAAACAAAATCTACGGAGAAGAACAATGCAAGGAAATTAATTCAACTGTGATTTTACAGATTGCTGGTTAGTTAAAGATAATGAGAAGCTTTACTTCTCTTTTTATATTTAAGATCTATTTTGAGATATGGAGAAACAGGTGGGATTTGAGAGACACAGCTCCAACTTATCACCATTACTGTCAACATCCCATCCAGGAGCTTGAGATCCAACCCAAAACCTTCTGAAGTGATCCCAAAGTTCCTCTCCACCAAACTGCAATTTTTTTCTGCAACTTTATATTATTCAGCCATTTCCATCTGTTCATTCTGGAGAGCCTCGGCATATATATCACCTAAGCTGACTACAACTTCACTGACTGCTTCTGATTCCCAGCTTTGGCTACTGGTCGGAGGACAGGGCAGGTAACCACGATCGAGGAGGTGGACAGACGAGTCAGATTTGTTCCTCCCCTCCTAAAAAATAACCTGCTCAGAGGGAACACCTCTACAGTACACCAGACCAAGAAGTGACTGATCAGTGATAATAAAAAACAGTGACAAAAGGCTTCTTTTCCATAAATAGAACAGCAGGAGATGTTTAGGCTGCATTTCTTTACCAGGATTTGTCTTCTCAAGCTGGTACCATCTGTAAAATGCCCTTTTCTTTTGTTCACTCAGGTCCGACCCCTGCTGCAACAGCCAATGGGAGATCCGGCTCTGACTGATACCTGTAAAAAACCAAAACAAGATAAAAAACAACAAAATAAAAGAGAGAAAGAGAAAACTTGTTCTTTTTAAAACATTTTGAAGACGTTTATATACTGACAAAAGGTGTTGTCTTGCAAAGCCCAGGAACTCATAACGTTTCAATCACAGAAAAAGCAGAGTTCAAGCTTCCCCCCCCGCCCCCCATCACTGATGTCTTTAACTTCTCCCTGTTGTTATTTTCAGCCTTACTCAAGGTACCTCCTGGAACCAGCACAATCAATCTACAGGCAAAAAGGGTACAAACTGGGAAGCCAAATCTACCACTGACTTGAATTGTCCACAACTTCCCCAATTCTTAAATTTCTTCATCTGTGAAATGGGAACAAGTCCCTTCCCCACTATTATATATAAATAATGAGAGTCAGGAGATCGTTATCACTCAACGCTTGACTAAAAAGGGAGATAAACATCGAAACGGTTTATGCGATATAGATCAAATCAGCCCAGAAATGGAGTAAGGCAACTATCAGCAGCTGTAACAACGGCCAGAAAGCAAACCAGAAAGGGTTGGTGTCCGTCAGCAAAGCCGGACTCAAGCTCTAGGTATCCAGGCAACATTAAGGACAAAAAGTTGCAGAGTTTCTAAAGCAAGAATTCTAAGAAAACAGTAAAAGAGGGGGAAACCCCCTAGAAGTTAACACAATTATTTCTGATGCACCACAGTGAATGAAGGAGCAATGCAGAGAGGGAAATAAGTCGTTATAAGGAAAGAAATAAAATAAAGCAAGAGATTTGAAAGTGCACTAGGAGGTGAACTGTAGGTTCATTTAAAAATCTTAAAAAAAGCTATAAAGTTTGCTGAATAACTGCAGCTGATAAAGATAATGAGGAGCTTTACTTCTCTTTTTATATTTAAGATCTATTTTGAGATTTGGAGAAGCAGGTGGGATTTGAGGGACGCATCTCCAATTTATCACTGTTACTGCCAACATCCCGCCCAGGAGCTTGAGGTCCACAGGCAAGAGGGCTCCCTGTGCTCTCCACAAGGCTCTTCAGCTATCGGAAAGGGTTAACAACATCTAAACTCTGCTGAGAAGGAAAGTTTTAGGAGGTGCTGGGAGTAACAATATACTGCCCAACACCACCTGTGCCACCACCTGCTCGGTGATAATAGGGAGGCAGGTACGAGGCTGGGTTTCACACGGAAACCAAACCACCTCTCCCCTCCTGAGACGCGTCAAGGTTTTATAAGATCTCATAATCATATTTAACGTGTGAAAAACAACCCCCTGTAGTTTGCTTCTTCTTTTTTTTTCTTTTTTCTATTTAACACTGAAACTAGTTAACTTTAGAATGATTAAACCTGACTCTCAAGTGTCATATTCAGGAGGATTTACTCCGACCAGATTTTTAAAATCACAGGGTTTATGCTCTTAACTGTTCTTCCTTATAAAGAATTCCGGAGTCTATGAAGTTTTAATTGTCCTGGCGAAAAGGGATAGGTGTGTTTTGTTTCGGGTAGAGAAGCTTAATGCATTTCAGCCAAGCTCAGCCCACAAATCATACCCTGGTTTGGATTAGTTTCCCATGCACTTATTGAACCCCTTAACGCCCGTTCCCAGAGACTCCTTTGCCCCACGACTGGCAGAGCTCAGTAACAGCTGGGGCAGTCAGGAATTGACTATTCCCAGGGCTCATATTGGAATATATGATTGCTTTTATGCTACTAGGGAAGTGGAATTACTCAACCAAAACACAAACCTTAGTAGATTCTGCCAATTTAAATCAAGTTACTGTGGAAGCCACAAGCTAATACTAAAAGGAGTCAATGTAAGTGGAGAAAACTCCCCAGCCCAAAGCAAGGCTTCAGTCCAGTTGAAATCATGCAATCTGGATACCCCATTCTCAATGAAAAGATCAAGTTTTGAAAATTTGCAGCTTCTCATCTACTCTTTTGATTTATAAAAGCCATTTCTTTAACACAGTGCTACGGGACATAAATGTGTCTCTGCTTTTGGCTGCGTGGCTCCTATTAATCAATGGGCAACAGCACCATTAATTTACTTGTTTACTACAGTCCACTTACACTTACTGCAGTGAATTAGTGTTAGTTGAGTGTTTGGATAACAACATTAAGATATAAATGCAAAGCATTATTAGATAAAAATTATAAATAGAGATTAAGTCTCTTCCACAAGAGTCGTATCGTGGAAAATCCAAATTCTGCTCAAGAGGCTGCCTGATACCGTCACGAAGCGGTACAGATGTCACCCACTTCAGACAACGTGCTGGAGACAAAGCAGAGGAGCAGGAGCCAAAGGATTCCCGCTGTGTATTGCCGCGTCCACATTCGACTCACTGCAAGTCCTCACCGTTTCTGAAGTCGCTTCTGCAAAATGAAGCTTTGTAAAGGACACCAAGAGGTACAGATTCACTGATAAATTCTCAGCACACCGTTGTTTGACTACAGCATCTCATGAACGGCACTGAGGTCCATAGCATTTTTTGCAGTAGATAAAAGCCCACAGCCCGTTTTGCTCCCTGGCTAGCAGATTTCCATAGTGGTGTCAGGTATGGCTTAGGCAGCCAATCTTCCTTTTGGTCATAGGAATGTAGTAGATGACCTCAAGAAGCCTCTTTACATCCCTTTCCCCATCAGTCTCTTCTGGTTTTTATTTTCTCTCCTTGTTTCAGAGACCTGTAGCAAAAGCTGACCTTCTTAAATGTTCCCTCTACCTATACCGCTCCTCTTCTTGTTTTTAAGACATAAATTATCTTTCATCTTCGTATTAACTCCATTGAGAGTCCCCAAAACTTGTTTCAGAGATCTGTGGTAAGAACTGAACTTATTAAAGGTTCCTTCTACCTATACCTCTCCTCCTCTTTTTGTTTTTAAGACATAAATTATTTTTCACCTGTGCATCAACTCCATTTAGAGTCCCCAAAACTGTGTATTCCAACAACCCACCTGAGTCAAGGTCACGTTCAAAGTCGGTAACAGAAGAACTGACCCAGGATCTCCTAGATCCCAGGACAGCGTCTTAATCACAAACCCATCCTTCACTCCTTTCAATTAAAAACCCCCCAAATTGTCATGTCAGAGCTTCTTGCATCTCAAGTGGGTTTTATACATTTGACTCACAGGGACAATGACTAGTACTACCACCGGTACCATCCTGTCACATCGTCTGTAATCACGCTACTTTAGGAAATTGCACTGGCAGGAAAAAAGAAATCATCCTGCTGCCAGAAGCAGATTAATGCAATATGTTCTCCAGAGTACTGAAAATCCAGCTGCCTTGAGGAAATTCGTTCTCAAACTGCATCACGGACCTCAAGGAAGACTGCCATCCTCTGGGCTCGGCTTCAGCAGGGACATGAACACACTGTAATGAGCAACCACTAGTTTTCTCGCAATAAATAGTGAAGAAAGAAGCGACAATCACAAAGGACTAAAGCAATTCAGATGCTGACTTCTTGTGTCACACGTCACTCCTTCCCATAGCAGGTCACACTTCCTAATTATACACAAAATGGAGATGACAGCACATTCATGCTCTCCTGGCCAGCCCCATTCTCTCCTACATAAATTATTTGGGGGAAAAAGTTTCCCTTTCAAGTACATAAAAGAAATGGCAAAATGCATCATCAAGAGAAGGCAACCGGTATCTGCAGTACAAATCTGCTCATAACCCTCAAAACTGCTATTCATCAAGTCTTTGGTAACTGGTTTTCACCTTCACATATAGATTTGTTCAGCGACTCTACTTTGCATTTCTTTAATGTTCCTTTCAGGCGAGGTTTTTAGAAGCACCTGGAATACATCAGATTTGGAGAAGAAAGTAACTGACTGGCTTTTAATTCTTCAGTTTGTAAGCGAAGTCCTAGATTCCCATCATACGTGCTTGCAAAGGACAGCTATCAATTTAGGAGATTAGCAAAGCTTGTTTACAGAAAACCTGCAAAGATCAAAATCATAGAAAAACAAATCTTTCCCTGTGTTGTCATGAGTATTAAAAAAAAAGGAAAAAAATATTTTTCAAAATGCAGTTTCTTGCTGCTGCAGCTGATCAGTAATTCAGCAATTTTCTAAATTCCCCTCACAATGGACCTAGTGAAGTTTCACTTTGTTTGTGTTTGCATTTGCTCAGCATCCCTCTGTGTGTGGGTTCCAAACCTTGAGGGACTTTATTTATGGTACGGCCATGCTTCAAGGCTGCCCTCCACCCTGCTGGATGCTGTGTGTTTCGCATATTATACAGCTCACGCCTGGAGATCTCCTATCAATTAAGACAGGGACAGGCCTGAATTATACAAGCAGAATAACTGGGAAGGTCATCAGAAATGCACACTGAAAAGCTCTATTTTTAATGTTTGGTGTTGGGTGTTTTTTTTTAAAAAAAAGGCCTCTGCATTTTTTTTTTTAATGGTAGTTTAGTATTTATGGTATTAGCCTAAGAACTGAGAAATCTGAACTCAAATTCCTGCTCTGCCACAGCAGACTGTGACTCTGCCACTTCCACTGTGACCTCAGGAAAATAAGTTGGTTTTTTTTTTTATTCCTTCACTCCCTATGTGTAAAAAATGGAAAAGGTAATAGTTCCAAACCTCGCAGAGGCATCATCCATCAAAGCATTTAGTGTGGCTGCAAAGGGCTCCTCTCTGCATACTCCTCCCTCTCCCATTTACTGTCGTACACAACAAAAAGATGTTGGTTTTTGGAAACATCTCCCTTTCCCTCCATCTATATTTGGGAGCTCAGAGGCAGCATCTCTTAATAACTTTACATTTGTCTCTCTACCCTTCGCGTTCTGATCATAACTGCCTTGGTATCCAGACACAATTCTGGTGGCAATTAAGGGAAATTGCAGCACACGACTTCAAATTATTGTTGATAAAAATTTGGCATCTCACCTGCCACATGTAGGGCTAAATCCCTACCCCCGAGTAAGCTGCAGCTACGGTAAAAGGAGCTTCAAATAACAAGATAGGAAATTCAGCAGGAACTATTATTAGCTCCTGTTTATACTGTCATTTTTCTTATCAGTAGGAGATTATTTATACAGAGCCCAACCCAAGTGCTTCTTGTTTATCTTATTACAGACACCATTAAAAAAGTTTCTATAAAAAGCAGCTCCTGTATTTAGGACCAGCACTAAGAAGTGTTATGCTGAGTTTTTGCTTCTTATCAATCATTCCTTTATTTTCCAGTCACCATTGAATCCTCTGTTACTATTTTCCAGTCTGCCCTCTTCTCTCAGTACACCAGGCAGCCCTGTAGAATGTCTTCCAGGTTTAATTTTCCCTGTCAGATTCATTATCTAAATGACTTTTAAAGTTTCTGGTAATTTTATAATGACCGAGAGAGCCTAAAAAATTGTTCTACCGCAACAGCTGACTTTAACCTTCAGCTCCGTGTCCCCCTCTCGCGTATCCTCCCTCCCCATCGCTTCCCATCCCCTTGCGCTGCAGCACAGGAAAAACAAAAGGACAAGCCATTTACTGTTGCATTTTGTAAACGCAGGGCTGCCCCGTGTGCTTTGGAGGACTGTGGCTGATGTAGGAACGTGTATTCTATTATTGCATTGCAATATTAGAACTAAGATGAGAAAAAGGAGAGTGAAATTTTTGAATGAAATCCTAAATGGCTCCCAGAATTAGCAGAATAACGTAAAATGGAAGTTTGAAGGGGCAGAAGTTCCAGTGGAGGTTCCTGCACCAGGGACAGAACCGGAGAAGATAGAGAATGGGGACAGATATGGTCATAAGCACCAGGGAAATGTTAACATTCTCTGATGAGCTAATCCAAGACCTGCAATTTGAAGACATACAAATACACTGGTTTAGCTGAAGTTCATCACTTGTACGTCCAATTTGGCCAACTTCAAACCCAGCTGTATCTAAGAAAAGGAAGCAAAGCTTTAGGTTTCAAGCTAAAAGTCTAATATCCCTGTTCAGATACTCCATTCTGCCCTCCCATTACACACACAATTTTTTGTAGCAGTAAAGAATTTGGTAGAGACAGAAAGGAGAAAGCTGACAGCATTGGAAGCCAAGTCAAACAACTCTCCTTCTGAACAGAACCACCCATAAATTTCTCACATCTTTCTTGCCTCTCCTCCTGGGGCAGAAGAGATGAACGTTAAAAGCTGAGGCCATGCTATTCTGCATTTATTCCAAGGGCTAAACAAATGACTTCCAGCTGATGCAGGGTGGTAGCCAAAGCATGGGCAAGTCAAATATGCCCGACATCTGCACTGCAGCCTCCAGAAACAGCTTGTTATGTCTGTATCACCACCAATGGGGGTGGAGGCTGTGAGCACAGCAGCCTCTGTGGGTTACTGGTCTCTTGCAGAATTGCCCCCTTTTCACGCTCTTTCACAGCCTCTTTGTAGGCCACAACAGGGTTCCACCTCCACGTGCAATATAGTAAAGAGGACCCTGAGATGCAGATCACTGGAGGCTGAACAGGACTCTGAAAAGGCATCATTTCACTCCTGTGGTCCTCCCCTACAACATCTGCTACTGACCACTCTTTGGGTTTTATCTATTTTTTTCTCTTGCTTACTGAATTATTTAAAGAACAGCTTTACCCATAAGACCAAGTCTGTAAATACTGAGATGACACCATTCGGGATCATATATTCTGCAAAGCATTACCTCTGTCTATACAAACGGCTCTTTTAAGGAACCCAAAGTGGTTTCCAGGCCTTCCCTGGGAGCCTGTTTCACAGCTGGATGGGAAGGGCTGCTGGATACATCTGAAGAATACACAAGTCAACTAGCACTCATCAGGGCCTAAGACAACTCTGGGAATGAGAGCCCCGGGACACACGCTTTCTGCTCCAGATCTCTGTCCCATGCTATTTTCAGTCACTCTTCACCATACTGTGCTTTTGAGAGAAAGCCGACGTTTCTCCCCAGTAGTGCTGACCACACACTCTTTAATCTGGTCCTCAAACATCTCTTTGAGATTTACTATTCCCTTCAAATAAGCCATAACTATGTGCTTAATAGTGGCACTAGCATCTGCATACACGAGGCTATGGGTTATATTTAAAATGAATGGGCTCCCGTGGACCTTCCCACCGAGCATATGGAGGATGACACAGCTCAACTGCAAAGGGTGGCAGGAAGAAAAGGCTGGTGCGATACGGTGCAGCGCAAGCTTTGCAGCTCTCTCTGCTTGAGAAACAGCATCACGTGCAAAATATCACTTTCTTTTCTTATCGGAAAGGTCCACGGAGACACTACTGGGTCAGCTGCAAAAGGACGTAGCCATTTAACCTTTAAGATCCTACCTGGTTTCCCATCGATTTGGCTTGAAAACAAGGTATTATCACAGTGTCATTAGTTCAGTCTCTGCTCTGTCCCACTGACAGGCTAGAAAAGAGACATCTGGTTGTATTTTCTCTGCTCACTGTGTGTGTGCAATTCTGGATTCCCACCAACCCAACACAGCAGGGTTGAGTGGGATCTTCAGACTGGTCAAGAGCGTGAGACTGGTCTTGGGTTTGCTACAGTCTGCCTGCTGGACTATCAGGACATGCACTGAGACACCTAGCTGATTATAATTAAATAATAAATAAAAATTAAAAATTAATAAAAAAATAATTAAATCAGTTCCTTTTACTGATACAGACTTTTTCTTAGACTTGGTGTGGTGATTCTGATTCAACAGCCCTGCATGCAGTAGTCCCACTGATCAAAAAAAAAGTAACACTGGTTTGTTTTGGCAAGACTCTTTTTCTGCAACTTTTTCCTCTTCTCTTGAAGGCGAAGTTAGTTTGACTTGCTGGTAGACGTGAAGGGTGTTATACAGAGGTTAATTCAGAGATGGGTTATTACAGGGCCATATCCAGGCAAGGACTGCGCAAAAGTAGGGGGTGATCCACTACTTACCACAACTTCAGAGTTTAGGTACAATTTAAGCAACCAGAATCAGTATTTAATTTTTTAAGTACTCGTGTTAACATCTGATAAAGCTAATTACATTCCTAGAGTTATACAAAGTGTTAATCTCATGATTTTACAGATGAAACTGAAACCAGAGAAGGACAAGGAATTTTGCCCAAGATCACAAAGAAGAGTTGGAGCTGTGGAAGGAATCCCTGGCTCCGTGGTTCAAATACCCATTTCTGCCCACCTACCTCAACTGCTGCATGTCTGCAAACCCAGAGCTCCCAGACAGATGGGTTCTTGTGACATTTCAAATACTAGAAATATCATAAAAGAACAACTTTCCCTCCTGCTGGTTTGGCATTCCTAGGCTGCAAGGAACCTTAAAAACAATCTATTTCAAGATCTTTATTCAAGCTTGCATTTGCAAACGAATAAATGTTATGGGTATGACATGAGCTACCTGAATTTTATCATCAAGTCTTCAATCTAAATATGCTGTTCCAGACAAGCACCGTGAGCCTGGAAAGGAGAACTAAGAGCACCCCAGCCCATAGAGAAGCAGTAAGACTTCATTACTCTTTGTGTAAAGCTCTGGAAACACACCCAAGGAAGAAATGAGATCACTGCAGTCTGCTCGCTTGTCCTGAATGCGAAAGAGAGAAGGGACAGGGCAGAGGGCAAAAGGAGAACTACTTCTCCTTCTAGGTAAAATCTGAGCTAACGTGGTCATCCCCTCAACCTTACACCTGATTTTCATTAACTGTGACTCAAAGGCAAGCGATTGAAAAACTTTAAACTATCCTAATCTGACTCCTGGACGTAGTGATACCAGTTAGAGCTGTGTCTCCTGGCTCTTCATACACATTTTATAATAGAAATACATATTACATATAATATCTCTCTCCATACATAGAGATGCAGATATGCATCTATTTGCCGCACTCAACAAACAATTTAAGAATTAAGGAAAATTGTTTTCATTTTAAGATAAGAACTTTGGGCTTATTATAATGCTATAAAATAAAAATCTGCTAGCACAAGCCACAAAAAGAAAAAAAAAAAAAAGGAAAAAGAAAGAAAAAGTGATTCACTGGGGAAGTTCCATGATGTGCGGGACAATGGGTCTTAAATCAAAGGCATACATTATCATGACTAAGCTGACAGATCTGCACTGCAATGCAGAAAGCCAAGCAATATTCCAACATCTGCACCAAGCACGGATAGGCAGCTCGAGACAGTCTCCCCCAAAATGAAGAAAGGGCTCCCCGAGCTCTTACCTGTTACCTGTGCAACAACTGCTTGGGAAATTCTCCGATTGGCTAGGAAGGCCTTGATTTCCTCCTTGATCACACTGCTGTCCCTCCTACCAAAACAAAACAAAAAAACCCACAAAAGAACAAACAAAAAGACGGACAGACCAAAGTGTACTTTGAAGATGCAAAATGGCTCTAGTTCCTTTATTAAGGGGACGGGGAGCGGGGAAAGGCAGGCGTTAAAATCGTCAAAGTGCCTCACCAGTGGACACTTCTTTTAACAAGTGTCACGTCTGATCAAAGTACCCTCGCAGCAGAACGGATGACTCATGTCCTATATAATTCATATGAGGTGCAGCACTGCCATATGGAATGTACAAAGTTTCATTACACGGGGATGAATAAATCTCTCGTACCAGCATAAAAACCCTCACTCATAAAAATGAGGCACAAAAAATAAAAAAGAAAGGATGGCAGGGTCTGCATGGTTAGCTACCCAAATGAATATACATACCCAAACCTCCTCCGACCTCTCAAGGAAAAGACCCAAAGGAGAAAAGATTTTGCAATCTCTGTCCCCCCCAGCCGTACCTCCTTAGTCCACAGCCTGCACCCAATGAACCAGTTATTTACAGCCTTTGTATGATTTTTTTTCAAGGTGTGCAAAGATAGTTCAGAAGGGACTAAAACTGTGCTAAAAAGTAAATAATTTGGAGGTTGCACAGGGACTGTGATATGCAGGACATTTCCATTGCAATAAAGACATACTTCTCCCTTCTCTTCCTCTCTCCCTTCCCGAGAAGGGCAGGCAATTAAAACCAGGCTTTATTAAGCTTTATTACTTGGTAATTTCCCTTCCCCTTCTCCCCTCCTGCCCCAGCAGCATTCAAGGCAGATTCAAGCTTGCAAATGTAAATGCAAAATAAATGCTATGTTGTGGGTTCATTTTCATTTCTGTACCCAACACTCATCCTCCACACGCCTGCAAATAAAAGTAGCTTTCATTTAAATAAGACTTATTGCCCAGGAACCCCAAACTCAAAGGAGTGATTAAACTTTGGCAAGGGGCACTCCTGCATCCTGCTGCACCCACCACCTTCCCGCACCTTTCCGTTACTTTCCGCCCACCAGTAAATGAGGCTGACTGGCTTTTCTTACCGCTCATTTCTAATCCTCTCCCCTAAAAGCCACACCTTTACCCTAAGTCTCCAAACCCCTTCACGTATATTTTCATCCTGAAGCTTATGGACCCTCTAGTTCTCTCATAGGTACTTTTTAGGGAAAAAAAAAAAAAAAAAAAAAGACTTTATGACCAAAAATGTTTTGAGACATTTGGCCTTTCCTTTTCTTTCTTTTTGCTGTCGAGCACACTGACTCTGACCTTCATCCTCAGTGGTATAATCCCCTCCTTTAATCTTTGCCATCCTGCTGAAAAGGAAGCAGCTAAAAGTAAAGGAAGGTCAGTCTGGAAAAAAAAAGAAAAACCAACCAACCACCCAACAGGCTCTCACTGAAGTTTTTCTGCTTCTTCTTTATTATTTGTATTTTCCTGTGCCAATCTGTGTGAATCCCAGAGAGAGTCAGCCCCTGCCACGGACTATAAACCGATAATATATGAGCTCTGCAGATGCCACTGGAAAGCATTAACCAAGCAGATTCCCTACTCCCTCTACGTATGGAAGGGAATACAACTGGTGGGAAGCAGTGGAGAAGCAGTCGTGTGAACTGACACTGGGAAGTCTGAGTAAGGGTAGGGTGGAAATTTAACGCAGATATGGATCTCAATTTTTGGTAGAGCATGGGAAAAAATATTTCAACAGCAAAGCAGCCCATGGGATGCCCACACAAGGCCAGGGGGCATCCACACAAGACTAAGGGGCAGGTGAGAGGTACTGGGATGGTGACCATTAGGGAACTAGAAGGGAAATAGCTTTCTAGCGCACCTCCCGCTTTCTTGGGAAGACCTAGCGCTGCTAGAGCAAACCTCCAACATGCAGATTTCTTCTGAGGGACTTCTCACTCTGACTTTCCAAACTTTTTACAAAGACTTCTACTAACCTCATCAGTTCCTCCACTTTGTCATCAATGTCCAAGTCCTCTTCAGAAGCTTCAAAACTGTAGGACCTTTGAGCCAAGCTGTTTGCAAGTGGGTAGCGGGTAGGTGACATCTTCCCGTTGAACGCAGACAACCTCTCGTTACTCTCCCTCCCGTTCTGATTAGTAGTGCAAGGCTGTGGGGAGGTGTCGTAACTGTTGCTCGGGGACGGGGACATCCCAGAATGCTGGGTCTGTGTTGAAGCTGTGGCTGTAGAGGAAGATGCTGGGACATTGTTGGTACTGTTGCTGTAGGAACCACCTCCGTAGCTAGACCTTCTTCCAAATTTGTCACTATGCTCTTGATCAAGACGATCCAAGGTTTCCAGCGCGTGGAGGATTTCATGTCTGGTCATTCCGGTACGTCTCAGGCGCTGAAGCAGGTCTATCTGCTCTATGGTAAATCTTGGTTCGTCTGTGTAGTGAGACATGGTTTCCAGCAGACTAAAAACAAGGTAAAAATGTAAAAAGCAAATACTTCAGTTCAGAGGTTCTCTGTGGTACACGGAAAGTACCTTACACGCAGGAAAGATCAATTTTGGTCCAACTCTAAGTCACACATGACAGAGATGGCAGCCCAACAGTCCACCTCCAAACAAGCCCAGCAGCAACCTCTCATGAACACAAGTGGAGAAGGGCTTATTTTCTTTCAAGTGTTTAAATAGCATTTCTCTCTTCTACTAGCATTCCCTACACCTTCCTCAATAAACCTGCAGTTACTACCCTCCTGCTTTTGATAAACCGCTGCTCCAGAGAGAGAATGGTTGCTCAGTAATTAAGGCTGCAACCTGATTTCAATAAATTCTTGCCCATTGCTAGGTATCCACCAGACAGAAATTTCATATTCCAAACCTGTTAGGTTGAGACCAGAGGTTGAGTTTTTCTGGAGAAGTTTTAACCAGTTAAAACATAAGATTTATGAACCACAACTCTTTTGAATCTTAAGTTTGAAGAGTTCAAGTTGCCCTAACTTTTTGTTGCTCCCTTGAAAAAAAGAAGATAAAAACACACTTAGCGGAAATTCTAGTGGCCTGTGGGACCAAAGTTGATTTGACTGAAGTCCCATTTCTGAAGTTAGTAACTTTTGAACCTGGAATGTTGTCAGAGATCTCCTGCCCTAACAAGGAAAAGTGCAGCACATCCAATTACTACTGAGCTTTCATTTAAAGAAATAAGTCTACAGTCTTTTTCCCTCCAAAGGCAGGCTTTTCCTGTAAACTCAATCATCATGGTAGCTCATCAAAAGCATTTTTAACTCCTAAACTCCCCAAGGTACCAGAACAATGAGCATCCTATGTTTTTGCTGCAAAGACCAGAAATGGAACTGAAAAAAAAATACTAAAATATCACAATATGCTTCCTTAATATAAGTCTCCTCACTACAGATCCAAATGGCATACAAATGACAAGATCACCTCCTTCAGAACCCAAGATCTTGAGAAGAAGGGCTGGCAGATGGAGGGCAGACAGAATTTGGCAAGGAGATCAAAGCATTTTCCATCCTACTTGTCAGTGTTCTTACGAGTCAAGGGTTTATTACAATTCCTGCAGGAGAGCAGGGTGAAGAGATCACTCAAACTCCAGGAGACATGACAGAGCTAATGTACAATCCCTATAAGCGAGAGCAGACAAACAGCAGCCTCGGGAAAGTCAAGTAAGAATTCCAAGGTCCCTATGAAAAGCAGGAGAGGGATGACGGTTGTCACAATTATGCTAGACCTTCCAGGGAGAGGGCTGCCTATTTCTCTCCACAGATTTTGAAGATCACTCCTCATTTCCATTTCTGCACAGGCACCAACACGAGCCACAGAGTGACAGAACTTTTTCAACTGCTGTGTTTAGTCTTTTTTCAGATACGTGAATCACAGTAAAGTAAATCAAGCCCGTCAGGTTTGGGGGTGTAGCAAGGGATCTCTTCAGGTGAGTAACACAGAATCATAGAATTGTCTAGGTTGGAAGGGACCTTTCGGACCATCAAGTCCAACCATCAACCCAACACTGACAAAACCCACCACTGACCCATGTCCCTCAGCACCACATCTGCACAGCTTTTAAATCCCTCCAGGGATGGAGACTCCACCACTGCCCTGGGCAGCCTCTTCCAAGGCTTAATAACTCTTTCAGTGCAAAATATTGTTCCCAATATCCATTCTAAACCTGCCCTGGTGCAAGTTGAGGCCATTTCCTCATCTCCTCACCTGTTCCTTGGGAGAAGAGACCGAGCACCACTGCCTACACCCTTCTTTCAGGGAGTTGGAGACAGCGAGAAGGTCTCCCCTCAGCCTCCTTTTCTCCAGGCTGAACACCCCCAGCTCCCTCAGCCGCTCCTCACAAGACTTGGTCTCCAAACCCCTCACCAGCTCCGTTGCCTTTCTCTGGACACCCTCCAGCCCCTCAATGCCTTTCCTGTCATGAGGGGCCCAAAACCGGACACAGCACTCAAGGTGGGGCCTCACTAGAGCCCAGTACAGGGGGACCATCACTGCCCCACTCCCGCTGGCCACACTATGGCTGATACAGGCCAGGATGCTGTTGGCCTTCTTGGCTACCTGGACACACTGCTGGCTTATGTTCAGCCAACAGCTGACAAACATCCCCAGGCCCTTTTCCCCTGGGCAGCTCCAACCACTCTTCCCCAAGCCTGTAGCATTCATGGGGTTGGTGTGAAACAAGTACAGGACACAAAACTAGGAGGGGTGGCTGACACCCCAGAAGGCTGTGCCACCATCCAGCGAGACCTGGACAGGCTGGAGAGTTGGGCTGAGAGAAACTAAATGAAATTTAACAAGGGCAAGTGTCGGGTGCTGCACCTGGGGAGAAATAACCCCCTGCACCAGTACAGGTTGGGGGATGACCTGCTGGAGAGCGGCTCTGAGGAGAAAGACCTGTGAGTTCTTGTGGACAACAGGATGACCATGAGCCAGCAATGGGCCCTTGTAGCCAAGAAGGCCAATGGCATCCTGGGGGGCATCAAGAAGAGCGTGGCCAGCAGGTCCAGGGAGGTCATCCTGCCCCTCTGCTCTGCTCTGCCCTGGGGAGGCCCCTTCTGGAGTACTGTGTCCAGTTCTGGGCTACCCAGTTCAGGAAGGACAGGGAACTGCTGGAGAGGGTACAGCAAAGGGCCACAAAGATGATGAAGGGCCTGGAGCATCTCTCCTACAAGGAGAGGCTGAGGGACTTGGGTCTTTTTAGTCTTGAGAAGACTTAGGGGGG
>JAOXNO010000024.1:118342175-118363562 GCA_028565335.1 Limnodromus scolopaceus
GGCTGCCCAGAGAGGTGGTGGAGTCTCCTTCTCTGGAGACATTCAAAACCCACCTGGACAAGTTCCTGTGCAATGTGGTCTAGGTAGACCTGCTCTGGCAGTGGGGTTGGACCAGATGATCTCCAGAGGTCTCTTCCAACCCCATATGATTCTATGATACAGGATCCATCACCTGGCCGTGTTGAACCTCAAACCATTGGCCTCAGCCCATCCAGCCAGCCTGTCCAGACCCCTCTATAGAGCCATCCTACCTTCAAAGAGGTTGACACTCCTGCCTAACATCTCACCACACAGACCTGACCAGGCAATGGGAACAGGTCTATCCTTGCTTGAGGGTACAGCCACATGAATATTAATAAGTTAAATAGTGCCCAGGAAGAGGCACCGTTGCATCTACACACAGCTCTCTGCAGCATTATTAAATCACCGTAGCTGTCTTTGACACAGTTTTGGGTCAACCAGTGCATTCCTGACCGATTCACAGAATTTTATCAAAATTTTGCATGGAACTCAAGGCTAAGAGTGCCTGGTTGTACGGATGTAGTCAAGTGGCCCCGGAGCTGAGGAGCAGCACCGAGAACTGGCTTGTTTAGTAAAGCTGTAGCTAGAGTGTAGATACACTCTGGTACTACAAAGCCAGGATACATGAATCCACGAAAAAGGCATTTTCATGCCTGGAAAATACAGAAGTGAGAAGAAGCTCCTATATTTGCCCTCATCAAGCAGATACTGGTCCCTTTTCATTGTTTCAAAAGTGTGTGTGTGGGAGAAGCAGGAGGACAATGCAAGGGGATGACTCCCATCCAAGAAAATGACTCCGTGAGAAGACAGACTGACTACAGCCATATAAGTGCTTGAGTCCAACAGGAATGTGCTGTCCTTTGGACAATTGATTACTGAAAACGTACAAGCCATTTTAAATTTTAAAAGACAAGCACCCAGATTATTCTACTGAAAGGAGGGCACAGCAGCCAACACAGCAGCAGACTAGCAACTGACTGGAATTGTAACAACTAAAATTTGGAAGTCGCATCTCAGACTGAGACGTTCAGAGCTTGATAAGGAGGGTTTGGAAACAGACACCGTGTTCTAGGTTTGGCCTCCGCGTTGGGGGAGGAAGGGCTGCTCAATCCTTTTCTCCGAGCTTTGCGAGAAGTGTCACACTGATTTACTGACTCAAATCACAAACTCCTGTACAGCCTGAAAGCCCCCCCACATCAGCTCCAAGTAGGGGGCTTTCAAATAGAAGACCTCGTCTTAAACATCCGGCCTTGAGATGGTTTTCACTCAATAAGCCAGTCTGCCTTTCCTTAGAGATAAACCCATTTTTGCCATTTCTTACCTGTATTTCTAACATCACTGTTTCCTGAATTATTTCCCTGTCAACACCAAGCTTCATGTATGCAAGTACTTTGTCAAACTGGAGAATCGAATGAACGAGAACCTCCACCCAGAGCTACCTCTACTCAAAACTCCTACCTTAGTGACTCTTCGACATTTAATACCAAAACATACTTTAGATTATCTAGTTCAATTTCCATTTTGTCACAGACCTAGAAACCCAAAACTTTTGTCCTTCTAGCCCCATGAACCAAAAAACTTGCATCTGACAAAAGCATGACTTTCCAGATGGCTTCAAAAATATCAAGCAACCCAGAATTTACCATTTCCTGCAGCAGTTTGTTGTCACGGCCAGTCATTCCTTTTAAAATTCGGGTGTGATCCCTAATTTGTCTAACATGTCAGGGCTCAGCTTCTAGATCTGGGCTCTCAGGCCAAATTAATATCCTTTAGTGAATTACGCATAATCCTGTAGTGAATCCTAAGTATCCTTTAGTGAATTACTAGTGAATTACACATAATGAACTGCAGTGTTCTCAGATGCAAAAGAAATGGTTGACCTTCTGTCCTACGTGGCTGTATGTGGAAAAGGGACCTGGCCTCCAATTTGTCCCACTTTGACGCAGCGGGGACCCTGCATGTGCCGTAATTCCAGTTGCACAGGGATGCGGGGGCTGCTGGACAAGGTCATCCTCTGCTTTAAAAATAAAATATTTAATGACTTCCAACTCGTGTTCTACAGCATAAGAAGTTAATCTGTTAACTGTTAGAAGAGTTAATCTGTGGTCTGCTTCTAAAAGGCTTGCAGAAAATAATCTAAGAGAAGCAAACCTACTGTCATACGAAAGGCATTATATTATGTTTAACACAATCGCTGGAAAAGTGTTGGCAATTTGGAAAAAAAAAAAAAAAAGAAAAAACCAACCCAAAATCAATGATCTGTCCATCCATGCAAACATCCTTCTAGCCCTCCAACCCTTTCAGACAACTTCTGCATAATTTTTCAAGGCTTAAAAAGATAAGAGCACCAAAATCAGATACGGTATCTCACTGCTGCTCTCACCAATGTCATATACAGATGTAAAAACTGCCTTGCTTATACTTACAGCCACAGCACATACTGCATCTGACATACTTCTTATTGGTCTTCTCAATTTTGAACTCCTATTCACATTTTCATGTGCTTTTCTACACAACCATGAGATCTAGAAACAATGCTTCTGACTGAGTTTTATGTATTGAAAACAACGGCAGGAACCAGGAATTTTCCATTAAAAACCCAAAACAAACATTGCAAAACGTGGTATTATTGGACACGTTCCAACATTGCCAACTATTTGCTGCTTTTTAATGAATAACTACAGTAACATTATTTAGAACTGTTATTCTAGCAGGGCTTCAGTTACTTTCCCTTTTTAAAAATATTTTAATAAACTTATCCTCTTTAAAGTTCAATTTACAAAGCAGTTAAGGAAATCAGCCATTTTAGATTCATCATAATTTCATTCACCTCATTAATTAATGGATATTCTCCACTACTTCATCCCCCCCTACATTGCTGTAAGAGCCTCTTATCCTCCTGAACTCCTCTGGCTAGCTCTAATTTCATTTGCTTCCCCCCTCTTTTTGCTCGTGAAATACAATCAACTGCAAAAGTAAGAAGAAGTAAAATAAGATAGTGACAAGCAGAATGACTGGGGGGGTGCAGGAGAAAATAAAGACAGCAAATACTTTTCCTGAGAACAAAGAGTAAGGACCGAATGCTTTGCTGTAGCTGTAGTCAAACTCGGGCAAACTTTGCCACCAGTGTAGCAAAAAAATCCTCAATACTAGCATTTTTTGGCTTCTAATCACATGCCTTATCTTCTGATCAGTTAGCAAAACTCTCACCAGTCAAATTTCCTTGGGGAGATATTCAGGGAAAAAAACAGCAACCAAGGGAATTGCCATGCGTTTTTCTCCCCCAGATTTTGAAAGCAAGACCTCTGCAAAGTACTAATTAAGCTCAAAACTAAAATTGACCGGTTTTTCTAACAACTGAATCTTGTCCTTAAAATGAATCAAGTTTTGGTTATTTGTTAGATCCTGACAGAAAAAAGGAAGCTGCAAATATCAAACTTATTTACAGTTCTTACATTAAGTTGGCAGTCACACCCCAAGTGAAATGGCCCAATTCCACTTACGGCCTCTTGGTATCTATAAAGCATTAAAACTTCATGCTTATCTTTCGTGGCTCATCCAAAAGGAACCTGAGGTACCCGAATATCAGATTGAAAAGAGAACTATAAGGAGCTAAATAAAAAAAGAACTGTTTGCACTCCCAAATGCACAGATATAAAATATCCAGCAGTTCTCAACTGGCCAGATGCAGCATCACTCTGCACCTGTAACACCACCTTCTGGAGTGAAGGCTGTTTAGAGGCATAATTTCTTTCAATACCATTGCTTTTCCTTATCCTACCACCAAGAATTATTTACCCTCATTTTTTTATATAAATTTCACCCTTTGAAAGCCTCCCCACTTTGAAAATACTGATCTTGAGTGAAGTACATGGCCAAATAGAGAGATGTCCCCTTCTCTTATCTTCCTGCATCTCATGGAGAACACTGAGGAAAAACGCAGCAAGGTTTCCTCACCTGCTGTCATAGCCTGTGCCCACACAGATACAAGAATCATTTACCCGGCACTAACTTTCTAGGTGATGGAACACAGCAGAATAATCCCATAAAACCAGCTATAAGCTAAGTCCATGTCCAATTGAACTTGCAGAAGTTCAAAGCAATTCAATTACCCGTTTGGGAATAAGGCCAGACACCAGCCTTAACACCTCCAACACTTGAGAAAATGGCTCTGGACTCTTTAATGATCCCAAGAAATAATTTTTTCCACTCTTCTACTCACTGTACATGAGTAGAAGTACTCTAGCATCACTGAAGAGGATCCTATTCTGCAGAGGTCCTTCTCCAAATTTCCATTAAAATTCACTGCCTTATCTAATAAGCTCTACAAGGCCCAAGACTTCCAAAACCAGTTGCATTTTTTTGATATAAGACCTATATTTGATATAATCTGCATAATATGGAAGTGGGCTAGAGCCAAAGTGTTCAGAACAGGATCCTAGGTCTGGTAATTGGTTTAAGAATGATTCTGATAAAAGTCACATCAACTGTGACAAAGAGGATGGGGAGAGATGCCAACTGCTACCCTCCTGTGACACAGGGCACATACTGCTGGTCCCCAGGGTAGGACCCTGACAGCACCGCGCCATCCTCGTAACAGCATCTCCACAGTTTGGAATCTTATCTTTTACAGCCCCATCATTTTCTGCAACACAACACGCTCCTTCTTGGTGTCACTGAACACAATCTTGCCCTTTAAACAGAAGAGCAAAACCACAAGGTTAAGTGGCTTTCAGCTGAAATAGGTTATCCCAGAGCATATAGCAAAAAACCATTACTTTCTACAACTAGTTAACAAGTGCTTTAATTATCACAGTCTTTCTCCCTGCTTGAACTCCTTAGCCTGCCCAGTTTTTTCCTGTCTTTATGCACATATAGTACTATGAGAACTATCATTTGAACAACCGTGGAGATGGATGCCCTCCAGCTGTTAAAAACATACAGCAGAGAAGGAGCTGTGCTGGCTTTGCCTGCCTGGTCCCCAGCCCGTGCGACGGTGTAAGGCTCCTGGTTCGGTACCACGGGGCTGCCATAGTTCCCTTCTACACGAGGCCTCTGATCTAGACAGCGAGCAAAAATGGCTATTAAGGATGGCATTGCTATTTCCAAGGGCAATAGAATTTGCTTATCAACCGGCCTGATATTCAACAACCTAATTCATGTGAACTACGGCTCCGGATGCTTTCTATCAGAACCAGTGACTACAAAGAAACTCCACTTCCAGCTGCCCCGTCTGTTAATTTTTAAACCACACTTTATATTATGCAAGCTTGTTTCTCTCTCCATTTGTTTTTATGAGATCTGAGGACCCAAGTCAAGTTTCATTCAATCCTCCTTCCTTTTCTACATCTCACCCCACTGTGACCCACCCCAAAGGATGCAGCTGGTTCCTGCAAGAAGCTTGAGAGGGACTTTCATTCTGAGCTACAGGTGATCCACAAACAGAGCGGTCGACATGTATCACAAAGCAAACGGTGCACACCATGCACACACGTTCAGAGGCAAAGGCTGTGACCCAGCAAGTGCAGCTCTACGGCACTGCTGAAATAAAACCGGGACATTTAGGGCATACCACTATCCAGCCTTCTGAAATTCAAGCTTTGGCCTTTTCTGTTCTTACTGAGCAAGTGCATCTCCTTTTATTCACAGCCAATTTCAATATTGCAGAAACGCCCAAAGCTTTGCACCATATTAAGCAAAGCTGCCTTCAAAACAGTAGTTGATGCTATGAATTCTGGGGCGCAAGAGAGGATTAAGGATCTGACTCATCTGAGCCGACACTTATGCTCATCAGATGCAACTCCAGTATTTTCAGTGGAGTTGTACCAGTTTTCAAGAGAGAGAGAGAGAAAAAAAAAAAATCAGGCCTCAAGTGCTCATCATGTCAACGAACACAGAGCCATCCTTACCCATGCGTTAGCATAATTATCTCCTGCAGTTGCATCTCTTGGTTCTGATTTTCAAAGAGGACTCTACTCCCATTCATCCTGATTCACAAACAAAATGTAATGCTTGTAATGACTGCTCTCATCCCAGGGAAACGAAAGCCTCGCGCTGCGGCAAGGAGTGAAATCAGACTACGAGCTGATCTATCGAGGTTAAACGTCACCGGTTCTGTTTATGAATGCAAAACGCTGCCTTATGAATGCAGAACACTGCCATACGCTTTCGATCAAAATGGTGACAGTTAATAAGAGCAGCCTGAAACTCCTGAAAATAAATCCAACGTAATCAAATACTCACCGCTACACAAATTACAGAAGGCAAGCTGAGAGCAGAATATCAACATATCATTTCTTCAGGAGGCTTCAAGTTTCTCAGCTAGCTAAAGAGCCCCAAACCCAGATTGACTTGTTCTACATAAGCTGTTCTTCCACTCAGTCTCTGAAGTTCTTCACTGCCGATAAAACATCTTTACTCCCAGTGTGCTAGCACCCGGTAAGCAAACCCTAGCAGTTTTGCCACTAATTCCACTCGGGTGAGTAACTTACTCTGCTTTATAGTATCAGCTTTACATCTCTGGGAAAGAGAGAGAGAACATGAGATCGATCTTACACGGCAAAAATATAATATAAATGCCAATGATTGTCATAATCCAAGTCTTACAAAAGGAACTGACCTCTGACTAAGCACAGGGCTGGGAGCCAAAGACTTCTGAATTCTACTCAAGGCACAGGCTGATTCACGCTGACACCTTATCTATCTGTCTAACCCTAACCTTCCCTACTCCTAAAATCTGGGTTTCCTACTATTGTTGCAATTCTGCGGCAGCGAGGCAGGAATTCAAACCCTGAGGCTGGATTCAAGGGCAGAGCAAGGAACCGAAAGGACTAACAAACAGAGAGAAAAGCTGTAGCGGCAGCTGAGGGCTAAACCGGGGCCCAATGCCCAAACCTGTGCCAAGAGCAAAGGAGGAGCTCCTGGATTCAGGAGCTGGAGACCAAACTTTGGATATAAAGGTTGAGGTGGAGCTTCCTCTTGCCAGTTGGTCCACAGTGGGTCTGATCATGACAGAAGACCGTGAAGCGTTTGCCAAGACCATCTTTTCACAAGTCAGGTTGGAACTGGATGATCTTTAAGGTCTCTTCCAACCCAAACCACTCTATGATTCTATGAATTCTGCTAGCTGGAGTATCGAGATACTTGAAACACATCTTTCTACAGAATATCCCTGTCAGGCAGAAAAGTAAAAGTACCCTAATTTTTGAGACCCAGAGCTCACAGAAGGGGACTGGCCTTCAGACAAGTCAAAATGAGTTGTTCAAAGTCACCCAGGTATTCTGCAGAAGGCAGACCAAGTGCCTGGCCAAACTCTGAGCGTTTTCTCACCACACATAGAGCCATCCTACAGGGTCCATCTATAGCATCAGATATGACAAGGTGTAGGACAAGTTTCAAGAAATGCCATCACCAGGATTTCCACCACCTCCCTCTTCCACGTGTAAAGAAAAAGAGACATTCTCAAGTATTTCAGGCACCTTTGTTCTCCCTCAGGATCCATCACCAGCAGTAACCATCAACACACCTCCTTAAAAGAGGAACTTGTTAGTTCAGAAAACTAAAATCCAAACCCACCTAATCACTGAAACTTATCTGCTGCTAAATTTTGTGCTTAACTACATAGCAATTATTTTTATTTGCACTAGAAGACAGTTTGCAAGTGTAGTTTTACTGGCACACAGCCTTAGTGAAGACTGAGATACTTGGAGGACAACTCAGGAACAGATAACAGCGGCTCCTTGAAGAATATAAATGATAATGGCAAAACCATAGGCTTTTGGCCACAGTTGCTTCCATATTAGATCTTTATTTTATTTAAAAGCATTTCAAAGAGAAACACACTTCCTAATTAACGCTCTTAAAGCAACAAGCATCTCTTTGTGTAGTCCAGACCTGAACTAGGGACACTTCCTCCTGCATAACATAGAGAAGACCCAGTCTATATTCTGAGGGCAACTCCACATCTTTCTGTGTCCTCCTTGGAGCAGGAGAACACCTAGAGATGCAAGTCGTGAGGCTGTAGATGCATGGGAGAGGATGAACCAACCTACAACCTGTTCTTCTGCCCCTCTGCACAGCTCCAGGACTTGGTGGAAATCTCTACTGACCAGTTCAGTTCACTAAGCCAGCAGGAAAACCAATCAACCAACCAACCCACCCATAACCCATAGCTAGTTCCTGCCTGGGTTAGTGACCTGAATTAGCTTCCAGAAGGCTCTGATGATTGCTGTTGCCAACCCAAAAGATGGGATCAAGCCAATCTGGCCAAAAGTAGAAGCAGGTACAAGAGGCATGCGTGCAATAAGATTTCTTTTCAGTCCTGTTCAGAGTGGTTTAGCTGCGTGTGGAATCATGAATTAACTCATCTGGTTTATCTTAAAGTAAAACTAAGGACTGAGACAAGAGGTTATTTCAGTTAAGGAAGCTTAAAATGCCAACTAAACAGTCCTACAGCCACCAACTATTTACATGATACCTTGTCACTGAAGACGAAAAGAGAAAATTAGCTGAGACTTCTTCCACCCAAGTTTAATTAACGTGTTTCATGTCACATCTCAAGGAAGCCGGACAATTAACACAGCTCAGCCGCGCGGTGACTCTCTAAGCCACCGTAACTCCAGTGTCTGTTCCTCAATGTGTGCTGACTCTGGTATCACTCACATACTCATTCCTTCCTTTCTCTTGTTTTTCCCTAAATGATGACAAGGCTTCAATCTAGTCTTTTTTCATCTGCTTTACTCACAGATTTTCTTTCCACTCAGCAGGCTCTTACTCACTCCCAAGACAGCTCTGTCATTGCTGGCAGCTGGATTCATAAGCAGCGGCCTGATAATTCAGGTAAACTTTAAGTGACGATGTTGAAACTGTCTAATTCTATCAGATCGTATTTTGAGATATAGTTTGAAACATGCAACACAAACAGCAATGATCATATCTCACTATGAACACATATTAATTAATCAATACTGCCATGAGCCTGTGGAATACAAGTAATTATTCCAATTATATTTATGGAGAACCCAGTAGAGATATATTTGCATTGGCTACAGAAGGACTCAGGTTCAGATAAATGACTAATTCTTGTGAGACCAAAATCGAGAGTCTTGATTCTTGACGGTTCACACCATGACTCAGATTCCTCTCCAGTACTGATTCTTGTCCAACTGGATAAAAATTCAGTAGGTGAAACGGTAACTGGAACCAGTTTCCTACTCTGCTCTTCTGCCAGAGGATGCTGCCCCGTGGTGGGAGTAACCAAACTACTCTCTAACCATGCTTGTTTTAAGATTGTTCCATTTTAATCTTTCTTACTCAATATTTAAGTTAAAACTTTTTTTTTCTTAAAGACTCTGTTCTCTTCTTTCCCCTTCTGAAACCACGATGTCCACTTATCCTTTTAAAAAGATATCTATGGTTTAATCTGG
Source organism: Limnodromus scolopaceus (assembly GCA_028565335.1). NCBI lineage: Eukaryota > Metazoa > Chordata > Aves > Charadriiformes > Scolopacidae > Limnodromus > Limnodromus scolopaceus. Next base: position 118,351,622 of record JAOXNO010000024.1, read on the forward strand.
AAACTTTATACCTAAATGGGTCATCTTGGCCCATTTCCTCTAATTTAATACTCTGTAATCCCCTCCAAATAGATTCACCCCAGCTTTCACTCAGTCAAAAATTATTCACCTGTACTTATATTGCATTCCCGATGACCGTATTAACTGCACACATACCGGAATAAATCGAAAAAGCTGCTACTCCTCTGCTGGAGGATGGCAACTGATTAACGGGGCAAATCAATGTGCCACAACGATTCCAGAAAGCATCAGAACAAAGCGATACCCACCCGAAACTGCACAGGGCCAGACCATGACCGAAATCTAACAGACGCACAGGAAATTGTAACATCCACAGTTTGGAAATTCATGTTAAAAGTCTGATTTAAAGTTAAAGCTGGCAGACTGTCCTTGTGCCCACGCAAAGCACAAGGAGCTCTGAGATGACCCTGCAAACTTGGAATTAGGGGTATAATAAAGATGCACAGGGCAGTGTGGCCTTACCTCCAGGCTCCTTTCCTGCTGTGAACTAGATCTTTACAATCTCAAGTGGTGATTTTAATACTGAAATCCAACATATTTCCAGCTAAAAGAAAGCAGAGGAGGTGGCTCAGGGGACTGGCTACAAAGTAGAAAACAACTAGTTCTGAATAGAAGACTAAGCCACCAGCAATAGAAGGTAACTAATTCATGGTTGTATCAAGAAGTCTTTTTGAAATACATTGGTAGTTTAGTTGCCAACACAAAAGCCCTGGTTGTGGTTATGTCTTGCTGTGACTCCCTCTGTGACTGTACTGCCACTTGCACTAGGAATGGCCAAGTGCCAGATGAATCATCTCCATCCTTGAAATAATCTATCCCGGAAAATCAGACTGTGTTCACAGTAGCCCAGTTTCTTGCTACCTGTTCTGCAGACAGGATTTCTTTCCAACCCGGTCTGACAGGAGGTACAATCAGAAGTCAAGAGGTCAAAGTATCTCAAGAATCTGATTGCCCGTAGACAAGGGTTTGGTCGTGCCTGTAGAAGAGGTGTAGGGAACGGTGCTACAGGACTGGCCAGGGAGGGAGAGGGATGACAGCACAGCGCAGGTCAAGCCTCTCCTTTCAGCCTGACAAGCTTACAACTTTGAATTCGTTTCCTTATTTTTTGAAGAAATAGGATGGATACCAATTACACTGAAGATACAGAAATCATTTAAAAAATGGAATCATAAGCTCAAATTCAAGGATGAGATTTAGGCAACTTCAATTCGTACTGGGATTCAAGATACAGCAGTGGTTGCTTGGACCAACACATCCAGTTCCAACGTTCTCTGCCTTTGCTGTAGAATATTAGGCTAATAGTTTACTCATCCCCTTCCACCAAGTCTGAAGTGGTGCTAAACTCTCCTGCACAGCTCTGGTTTCCCTCTCAGTAGATGGATGGAGATCTCTTAACAATACCCTTTCTCTGACCAAGGCTGAGTTTCTAAGAACTGCGTGATTTTCATTCTCTTTCAGTGACAGAAAAGCAGTAGAAATACCTTACCAGCCAGACCAACCGAGGAATTAAATGCTACTGGTCCCCAGTTTGAATATCTAGCAAATACCAAACCCGTGGAACTCTCCAATTTAGCCAACTGCTGAATCATTGTAACCGTTTCTCTGCTGCTTTTAGACAAATTAACAGAAATAAACCACCAAACATTATATTTTTGTGGGTTTCTTTCAGCTTGTACTTACACTACTGGAAAAGTTCTGAGCATACTTTACATGGGGATGGGGCGTTATAAAGCCTCTTGAGGGTCTTCAGTGTTATTCACCATTCTGTAAGACACAATTAAAACACACAAAAAGATTAGAGATTCCCTTGAAAGGAAAATACATCCTGATTTCTTGTTATCTGGTGTACAATTATACAACCGGCTTACAGAGGGCAACCTTAGGGTAGTTTCACCAGGCAGTAGTGCAAAGTCACTTCTTGTTAAAAACAACCAAAGACAGGCGAAACCAACCAAAACCAACCACAGCATCCTTCAGGATGCTTCTCAATCACCCAATCTGTTCCTCTGCTAAAAGGCAGTGGAATGTATACCAATCACTAAATATAACCATAGTTAAGAAAAATACTCCCTGGAACCACTCAATTTTCTTATATCATCTTTCAATTTTTATTTTTTAAATGGATCGTTAAAGCCTCACCCTCTTTCTTCCCTTTACATTCGGCGGGGGCTTTGACATGGTATACAACAGACCCATAGTCTTAAAGTCTGGTAAATAATCTTTTACATCCAAACAGCCTATGAATTATAAACGACTCGAGTTATAAATGGATACTATACAGATCTAAACAAGGCCCATCAGCTGAGTATTCGGAGCTTGTGCACGCCCATAGGTTAAAAATTGGGTATATCCAACCACACTACTCTGGATATCCTGCAACTAATCCAGCCCCATATATACAATCCCAGACATACACTTCAATGCACAGGGTCCGATTCCTAAGGAAAAGTTTGATGTCTGGTAGTGTAATCAGTCCAGAGTCAAAAATTTAAATTACAATTGATTTCTTTTGCCCACAAGTAAATTAATCTATGCAATCATTTAGCCTTATGACAGTTACCTACCCTTTTAACTCACAAAAGCTATTAAAAGGATTATTTGGCAAACATCTGCAAAGAGCTTAGAAGACAGGTACTATGTTCTGGAAAGGAATGACCTAACAGAATTTTCTTTAGCTATCACTGCTGATGTCTTTCTCCATAAACTAACATGGACTGAAAGTGCTTAAAAAGTCCAACTATTAACCAAGAGGAAAGAGAAAGGCAGGATATCATTTCTAGGCAGATGTGGAAAGAACGAGAGAGAATATTTAGACTTTAGGCTACGGGCATTTGTGAGCTGGAATAGCAAACAAGTGGGTAGAGCGGGAAAGGGATTTCCCGGGGATAGAATCATAGAGTCATAGAATTGTCCAGGTTGGAAGGTACCTTTCAGATCACAGAGTCCAACCATCAACCCAACACTGACCAAAATCATCACTAAATCATATCTGCAAGCAATGACGGTTTACTTTTCTCCATAAAGAGATATCTGTAATATCAGCAACCGAGCCTTGTGGACGGACACATCTTGGCTCTTCTCGGTGGTTAAGAGTGGTCCAGACGCTACAGCTTGACTCTTCCTCTATCACATCTGATGTAGGCTTTGGGGAAGAACTGAAGCTATTCCGGATGGAGCCCAGTGGGCACACACAGACCGTACCATCCTCTATGGTGACTTTTTTCATGATTTTTTTTTTTCCTTCATGAAAAAACCAAGAAAGTTTCAGGGCAAAAGGCTGGGCTGAATGAGCTTTTCCAGAGGTGGCTTCTGGCCACCAGCTTTCCCAGGCTTTAAGCTTGCCCCATGACTGCTCCCACCCAGCTGTGGCAAAGGAAAGCACTGGGTGTTTTCAGGGAGGGAGGTGCCAAGAGCTGGCCGCTGCCATGGCCAAAACAATTCATCTGGCCCTTGTCTCAGTCTCGAGTCACCTTCTTCCTCTCCAGGAAAGGAGGTCGCCAGGAGTAAGGTCACAGACAAGACGAGTGGTCCCAGCAGACCACAGGTCATGCACTGTGGCCCAGGAGAGGAATTGTGACACCACAATACTGATGGATGGCAAAGAAAAACACACAAGTCCCTCGCAATCAGCCACCCCAAACCTTTTAAATATAGTTTTACACCAAGACACTTCTCTGTTAAATCTCTTAACTGCATTTAAAACATTTTCCCTGAAGCAGTCACAAAAAAAATGAGATCATGCTGTTGACTTATTGCCAAATTTTGAGTTTAATACAGAGAGCCGTTTTGTTTTCCGAATAGGAACAAATTAAGACTTAAATATATACAAACTTTCTGAAGGTCGGAGAGGCTAATGATAGAGAACTAGACTCCTCAGAGAAAGATTTGCTTCCAGGGCGCGGAGTGGGGAAGAAGCAAAGAACAAAATCCACAAAGGAAAGAAAAGATCATCTTCCATTATCATGTGACACAGAATTAAAACTGGAACACGAGGAGATGAGATATAAAGAGCCAAAGAGAAGGCTGCAGTAACTCAGGTGTGAGATGACAAAGGCAGGACAATGATATTAGTGATACTAATGGAAGAGGAAAAAAAAAATGGCAGAGACCTCAGATGTTATAAATGAAGAGCCATTAGGATCCAGCCCAAATTTGGGATGCGAACAGAGGAGGGAGAAGGAGCTTCTCCAAGGAACTCCAGATCTGTGAGCACAGATAGAGGATGGCAGCATTTCAGCAGAAATAAACAGGAAAGAGCTCATGAGAAAGAAAAAGGAATCCTCAATTTTTGCTATGTTAAAGGTTGAGGCAGCACAATTACAGCCTGAATGCAACGGCAAACTGTCCCAGACGGGGGCCAAGCGGTGACTGTGGCTGGGGGAAGGAATCTTCAGGTCTGCCTTGGTTGCTGGACCTGTGAACACAAGTGCAGTTCCACAGAAAGGAGAGGAAACCGGTGCTTCCCACGTCTGATGCCAGACCAGAACGGCTGCGGCTGAAAAGGGTTACAAATAGTCTTTGACTCAGCGTTGGTCTAAAGTTCAATGGCACAGAAATACCTTCCCTGCACCCCCCCAACACGTAAAGGTTGCTCAAATGTTTTTGCAATTTAAGGGCACATCCGATGGGAAACAAGCAACCCCTCGCCTATAATTTTAGCCAAAAAAGTTCAGCCCCGAACAGCGTAACTTCTGCCACCACCAAATCACAATTCTGAAATCATGACTCGATCTCCCTCTTTCCCTGTCTCCTTTTAGCATAAATTGAGGCACCAAACCAGGTTTGATCATGGCAGCAATAGCAGGTGTCACTACAATCTATAGTCGATATGCAAGTAAGAGCTCACAAACCTTTGCCCTTTTCGCATTATTCATTAAATAAATTATCTGCTAACACAGGGAAAACACTCCCAGCTCCTGCTCCTACTTCTGGTACAGACAATAAAAAAAAATTCAATATTAATATGGAAATCATGGCCACAGTTGTAGAATCAGATGTAATGAACAATCTTGTTCCCAGCTTACGTTGCTATAAAGGCAGCTTAAATTTACAATGGATGAGTCTTCACGGCAATCTGTTTTTTAGATATTAAAAATCTCATTTTCTCAGTGCCAAGGACAAGTGGAAGTGTGAAGCACTGGAGTATCAACTCTGCATTTGTCTCACTTGACATGAAATCATTTTCATTTTAGTTCTGATTTTTAATACATTCTTGGGATCCACTTCAGTTTTCTTCATTTCTCACTGTATGCAATTAAATGTTTTGAAGTATAGTTCACCCCGATCCACAACACCCTGCAGAAGCAAGGAGGAAGTCACTTGGTAAAGATGAGGCTGATATCACTTACTTGGAAGAGAAATTCATTTTCCCTTTTAATTTCTGAGTGAGTCACATAGTAAAAAATAATGCCACCACTTTGTATTTCACTAATACCTTCCTTGGTCAGCTCTTAAAAAGGGCTTTACAAATAACAAATTAAAAGCTTGTGTCCTTGGGGAAGAGAAAGATCACCATTTTGTCAAAGTAAAATGCGAACAGAGGGACTAAATTCTTGGCTTAAAGCCACACGGGATAGTGTCAGTGGCTGAACACGGGATCTGCCCGAGGAGGCCCTGCTATTAGAACAGGGTTATTACTGAACCAGCTACTGAAATGCAGAAGAACCAAGTTTCAGCTTGCTGATAACCCCGGAGCATTGGATGGCGAAGAAAAAACTCAAATTCAGCCCCGAGAATGAAGTTTTACCACTGCTGGATTGGCAAGAAAGACAGATTCCCAACCCCATGTGTTGGGAATCCTCTTCTAGAAGGAACAGGAAATTTGAAAATGCTGTCCTGTACTTAAACGATGTAGAGCTTAAGGTCTGTAGGAATCGCCAGTTCTTCTGGCTGGGCTCTGTGTGTGTCTGTGTGTGCACGCACATGTGTATACACGTGTCTGTGAACATGGGCTTTCACATTTCATCTGCCTCAACTTCTCTACACTGAGCGTAAAGTAAAACAAACCTGTTACTGGTTTAATTTATTTCCAAAAGACATCTTGCCTCAAAACCATCAAAAGCCAAAGGATCCATCCATTCCAGCTCATTCCAGTGGTTTATCGCCCTTTCCTTTACAAATTTGTACTTGATTTCTACTTTTAATGTGTCTGACTGCAGCTTCCAGCCAGCAGCTCCTGTAAAGCCTTTCTTTCCCAGCTTAGAACCTTTTATTTTTGGGAGATGTCCAGACAGGCCGTTGTTTACCCCGTGCTTTTAAAACTCCAGGTACTGCATTTGTATCAAAACTTAACGATAAATTCATCTGGGTGCAGGCACAAAAGTAGGACTAGTGTCCAAAATACTAAAGCTAATCTAGGACTCTCTAGCCCATTTTCCCAAAATAGGTCTATTAGGAAAAAAAAAGAATAACAAAACCAACGGCTCTGCCATATGACTTGAGGATGTGTTACATTTGTGCCCTGGAAAGGAAGGTTAAGAACCTTCTCTAAGAACTGCCACCTCCTGAGCACACACCGTGGCTTGGTGCCGTGCAGCAACCAGTTTCATGCTGTCATCCTACTGCAATCCCAGGAGAAGAGTCGGTTCTTAAGTCTCCGGGCTCCAAGTTATTTAAATACCACTATGTTAAGTTAGTAAATTGATCTGTACCTTGAGTGTGGTCTTGGGCAGACCCTCAAGAAGGTGGGCCACATGCTCTCATCAGGAATCATTGCTAAAAAGCAAAGCAGCTTCTGGGCTACCTTGAATCGATGTTTGCAAGGACCACCTTGGCTCAGCTGCAAGGTAACAAGGCACGAACTGTCATGGCAGAGACCTTATCTCAAGGGACAGCTTGTGACCTTTTAATCGCAGGTTCAAAGAATGGTTGAGGTTGGAAGGGACCTCTGGAGATCATTTTATCCAATCTCCTGCCACCCAGAGCTGGTTGCCCTCGACCATGTCCACACGGCTCTTGAGTATCTCCAAGGATGGAGACTCCACCACCTCTCCGGGCAACCTGTGCCAGCAAATCAAGCGAGACCAAAGGGAGCAAGGACGGATACTTTTCACAAACAAAAATTCTTGAAGATTCTGCTCAGAAGTTACTTCCAACCAAAGGTGTTTGGACTCTTATTGTGACTGTGTTGGTTTACCAAACATTACAACCCAGGAGAAAGCTGGATTTGGGGATTATAGTGAGGGAATAGTGTAGCTTCTTGCCAAGCTTGCAGCAAACATTTTTTGATGGGATCCTCTTCCTCAGAACTCTTCTAACTGAAAGGAATCGACCAAAACAAGCCTTTTCCCCTTTAGAAAAAACACGCCTCAATCGTATGATAAAGCCACAGTTGGTACACTTCAAAAAGAAAGCAAGTAAATCATTGTTTCCACAACATGCCCTGCAGTAGGTCTCCACAGAACAATCAGTGAAGGATTGCAGTCAACATCGTTTCTCTCTCCTTTCCCTCTCCAACCTCACACAAACACAACCTCCTCGCCCAAATTTAGTGGCAAAAGTGCAAGCAGGAGGCCAGGCTCCATTCTCAGGCAGACAAGCAACTGATCCGCTTGACAGAAAAACTGAGGTCACAAAATCACAAAGTTTCCCGAACTCACCCAAGGCTTCCAGAATGGCAGAAAAGTTCATCTGCATTTCACTGAGTTACTCCAGAATCATAGAACGGTTTGGGTTGGAAGGGACCTTAAGGACCACCCAGTTCCAAGCCCCTGCCCTGGGCAGGACACCTCCCACCAGACCAGGTTGCTCCAAGCCTCCTCCAACCTGGCCTTGAACCCCTCCAGGGATGGGGCAGCCACAGCTTCTCTGGCCAACCTGGGCCAGGCTCTCTTCCCCACATCTCAGCTCCATCTCCCCTCTTTCAGTTTAAAACTGTTCCCCCTCATCCTGTGGCTCCCCTCCCTGATCCAGAGTCCCTCCCCAGCTTTCCTGGAGCCCCTCTAGGGACTGGAAGGGGCTCCCCGGAGTCTTCTCTTCTCCAGGCTGAACAACCCCAACTCTCTCAGTTGAGTGGTTCAGTTCGAAATGTTTGACACTGCACTAGAACAGAGCAGAAGCTGTCACGAAATTAGGAACCGCGTGTCAGAAGACACCAAGCAAGAGCAGAGCTGAGGGAGCAGTCGCATCCCAGCAAATTCCTACAGAGCCACAAAGGGCAAGACATACCCTAAAGTAGAACGAAGATGTAAAGCACTTACATGCCAACAGTAGGGACCATACCTTGAACCCATCATCAGGCACATATGTTAATCCGGACAAAACTGCAGATGGGGCATTGCCAAGTCCTCGAGTCTAAGCCTGGGCCAAACGCACAATAATTTAGAGGCTCATTCAAAAAAGTTCCCAATTAACACTATTTACCTTGACAGTTTTCTGCAAGGAATACAGTGAGACAGTAGCACTGGATATGCCAACTGAAATGAGATTCCACATTGCCAAGCACATCTGCATACTGTGAGCGTACCTCCAACGCAGAATTATTGTTAGATGTGAGCACCTCTGCCTACTAAGTCTATCCAGGCACACTCATGTGCCGTCCACACCTGTGTGGTTATGCCCATAATGATGCCATAATTAAATTTTTCACCAACTGGAACTGCTCAAAAAATTGTTATGCAGTATGCCATGGAAGAACTTGACCTCCTCAAGTGCCCCAAGTTTGCCACCTCTCTAGTCTACCTAGCACCAAGTATCAGTTTGGCACAGAGGAATTAATTACCCTGTTAGATTGCAATTTGGGTGCAAAAGGATGCAGACCAAGCACACTATGCCCAACACTAGGAACAATAAATTACCATAATATGGCTTCCAGCTCTCAGCAGGGAGCTCACTTATGCTGGAGAAGAACCTGCCAGAGTTGCCCTGAACACTACACATGGCAAGAGGCACCCAACTGAAGGAAAACCAACAGAAGAAGCACAGCATCCTGCAGGTCCGAGATGGTCAGCAGTGCCTTCAGAACATCCACCTCATGCATAAAGATCTGATAATCCAATCTCAGCACGCTAGTAACAGGACATTCAGAGGTCAGAAAACATACTGGTTTTCTCAATGTTTGGAGAAAAACTAACCAAGGCTACCAGAATCTGTGCTTACAGAGCTCGGTTTTTGATATTGCAGTCATGCAGGTTTAGATCTTGTATTTAAAATAAGTATAAACTTTTAGAGACAGGCCTTCCTCTTTGATTGCCAATTCCAATCATCCCAAAGAGCATACAGATGAGACCAACCATGAAGACCAACGCTCAGCTGCTAAGCAGGTCATGGCCAGTGACAGGCAAGTTCAAGAGCACAAAACCAGGAGGTGCTGGAAAAGCATCCAAAGGCTTCAATAAAAGGGACTATTCATTGGACTGGACAGGCAGAGACCTTCCTTCAGCCATGAGCCTCCATGGGATCCCTACATGCTTAAGAGATGCCACTAAACCTTCTTTAGCAGAATTCCAGAAATGCTACTTGCCATCAGGCCACTTGAAAGATGGGTATTAATTGCAAGACGGAGGTACCGCAAACCCTTGGCAGGCACAGAAAACTGCTATTAAACAATTCAACGTGAATATGAAGGTGCCCAACACAGGATGGCCAAATGCAAGATGTATCCATATTCAGCTGAAGAACCTACAGCCAGTTCCTGACCCCAGAAAAGAAAGCAGAAGTGTATCTGTCATCACTAGTGTCAGGAACAAGCACGGAAGAGAAATAAGTAATGCCTTATGATCCTTTATTTCTCCATTGCTGTGTGGAACATAAAAGTATTAAGCAGAATGTGGTATCACTTAGCAATAGCAAATGTATTGCATAAAATTTAAGAGAAGTATCATATTTTTAAAAATAGGTTTTGGATTTAAGATCACTATCCCCTTTTCCCAAACAGTAACCTGATAACATGCTGTACAACAATGAACTAGTTAGGAACTTTAAAAAACATTAAATGGTGTTCTGAAAAGTTCTGCAAGCTCTGTTACTTGTAGTAAAATAAGCACCCAGTAAAATAATTCCATCCCCAAAAAGGTTGCATAAAATCGGGCCATAAAAAGAGACTATAAGCACGGCAGCCTCGCTGATGTCTGCCCTCTGCCTTACAACTGAAGGTAGATTTGAGGGACAGCTGTAGGGCACCCATCTGTTGCTGAATTCAGAGTACGATTAGCTATCAGTGAATCCACATGTCCACCAGTGATGCTGGAACTGGGGTGGGATCTGGCAGATGTGTCCTTGCCACAGCAGCAGATCAGACAAGTCTCCTTGTCCCTCTCCATCCTGTGTCCTTGTCAATGGTTGTGCTTAAAATACTGACCTGTGGCTCTCCCCTCTTCTTCCTCTATGATGACCCAGACGTTCATCAGGTCAACCTCCAAAGGTATTATCCACGTCAAGCAAACAGTCAGATCCAAGTTTTCTTTTTCACATGTTTTGCCAGAAAACCTGTGGGGTTCTCTCAGCCCTGCAGAGGTACACGGTTCAGCAGACGCAAGTGGAAGAGGGGAATCTCTTTTGTCCAAGGTGAAGTTATATTCTGGCAGATTTATTCTCACGACGCTCCATTTTGTTTCTACCCACTGACTAGTTTAGAAGACACAGACATGACTTTGGTCAGACAACTCACAGTGATGAAAATGTTCTGGTTATACTGGTGTTATGAAACTGAAATTTAAAAAGGGGGCATTTAGCAATACACTTTCACAATTTCAGAGTTTGAGAGGCTTCATTATTTGGAATAGTATGCTTGAAAAAGAACAGTATCTGTCCATGAAAAGGACATTTGTTTGTTTGCTTGAGGCGTTTTTCATGTGGTTGCTCATTGCCCGAATTCTATGATAATAGCATATGAGATCAGAAAGCTATAGGCCTTACTGCCAGAAACACGCTCTGTACAGAAACCACATGTACTCTCTTATAAATATGTACAAATGAATAAATAAACCCTTAGTACCTATCAGAAGTGGCAGTAACATTAAAGCAAACATCAACTGGATGCTCAAGGAGGACAGCCGAAGAGCAGGCACCGTTACGTCCCCCGCCTGTCCTTCCAGCCCAGACAGCACGCCCCAGGTGGGGATCGCTCGCCAGCCAAGTATTATTCTTGCAAAGGCCTTCTCCTGCTTAACATATTAACGGGGATTTATAGGAGTGACTGTCTGGAACACTGCTTAACAATGCTAATAGCAGAGTTCCAAGAAATCAGTAGTTTGGCAATTACGAATACAGCAATCCATGCTGAAATATGTGCTCACGCTTGCTAAACCTGTAATCCCAGTTGAGGTTTTTTTCCTTTTTTTTTTTTCCCTCCCCATAATAAGTGGTTTAAATTTAGCAGGAATGATTCACTCGGTGCAGGTTTGCTTGTTTTATTTATTTCTTTTTTTTTTCAGCACTTGGAGTCCATCTTGGATGACATCTCGCAGGAAGACTGGAGGAGGGAGGCGGAATCTGGCTTTTTAAAGAACAGCCAACCCATTAAACGCAGTGTCTTCCGTACTTTTGTCGTAACTTAAGTATCTCTATAACTTGGCAATTTCCTCCTGCAATAAACAGCAGATACAGGGCAGACACACATCTAACTGGTGTTCTAGTGCTACTTTTGCTCAAAGCTGGGTTCAGGCCAAAAAAGATGCATTCCCTGTGGTCTTAAGACATATCCGTCCCCCAAATGGTCTCCTCCGCATCAGATACAACCGCAGGAGCCTCCTGTGCTGCTCTCAACCCAACCAGGCTGGGCAGCACCTTTGCCTTGTACAAGCCGGTCTTGGGGGCAAGGACTACATATAGAATCATAGAATCGTCCAGGTTGGAAGGGACCTTTCAGATCATCGAGTCCAACCATCAACCCAACACTGACAAAACCACCACTAACCCATGTCCCTCAGCACCACGTCTGCCCAGCTTTTAAATCCCTCCAGGGATGGTGACTCCACCACTG
>JAOXNO010000024.1:118401620-118415836 GCA_028565335.1 Limnodromus scolopaceus
CCCCCTCTTTTTTTTTTTCTTTTTTTTTTTTTTTTGGCTCAATCACACCAGACTGACTGCCTTTGTCTGTCTGACAAGCGCCATGTTGATATCAACATCCAAGCTCCCACCTGCCGCCGCTGTGAGACCCTGGGACTTGTAGTTCCCCCCCTCCCCAGGGTGACGGGGAGAGCCGCCGCGCAGGGACTACAACTCCCAGCATGGCTCGGCGGCGAGGCACGTCGGCGGGGCGAAGCGCGGGGGGCGGACTACAACTCCCGGCATGACCCGGGACATGACGTCATCCTGGGCGGAGGGGAAGACGGCGGGACTACAAGTCCCATAATGCCGTGGGGGGCAAAGTGGTTGGTGGGGGGGGGACAGGATTGTCCCAGTAAATAGAGCCGGGTGAAGCATGAAGCTGGTGAGTGTGTGGGGCTGCGATGGGAGGGAACGGGGGGCTTCGGCCTGACCCCCTCTCGGTGGCGGAAGGCGGCTCCCCGGATCACCCCGTGGCCTCACGGGGTAGCCTGTAGCCTCAGCCCCGCCGGGCGTGAAGGGAAACTGAGGCCCTGAGGGGAGAGGCCCTGAGGGGCGCCGGGGCGGGGGGGAGGCCACCCTGTTCCCCTCAGCCGGCAGCTCCACGGCCTCCGTCCCCTCAGCCGGCAGCTTAACGGTCGGTGGGGAGCTGCCGGCTGAGGGGACGGAGGCCAGGGCGGGTGGAGGTTGATCACCGTCTGTGGGATGGGGCACGGGCCCGGGCTGGCGGCTGTCCTCAGGCTCACCCCCGTTCCCCGGTGGGATTCAGGAGAAGGAGGAGACGGAGGTGTTTCTCCGCCTTCCCACCCTTCACCACGAGTCTCTCCGTGGGCTGGAGCTTCCCCAGTTGCACGTGTGACTTCTGCCGGGTTGCTCTAGGAATATTAATAAATCCCCGTGGTTCATCATAAAATCGTTCCCCATCGGCAGTCTGATGTTAATATGGTTAATTACTAATAAGAAAACCAGCCTGAAGTGGCTTTGTTCAGGCTGTGCAATGCTTCTGGCAGATCTGTTGGTTCTGATCTAAAGGGAAGGTTATCAGAAAATACATTATCCGTATTATTGCTCTCCTCACTAGATCTTCCTTTTCAATTATTTAAGTTTCCCAGAGACCTTGGATTCAGCCACTACTTCATTTTCCAGGGCAGAATTTCCCCTGTTTGACATCATGTGCCGCAACTCTTTGGAGATGAAAACCAAAGCAGCTTTCACAATACCTGAGCATAACCTTTGAGTTATTCAACCTGAAGTTGTACGCTGTTGTTAAACGTGAGATCATCTCTCAGTTTTGAGACTGAGCAGTTTGTCTTGAGGAAGCTTCACAGAAGTGAAGAACTTGGATTCTGGGCTTGTTTGGACACTGCCAGTAAATTGCTATCTGTGGTGTAACTCTGTAAAATTCATTCGGTAGGCAGGTGGCCGAAGAGCGTGATCCTGCATAACCTTACGCATGTGATTAGATCTCTCTGTGGGGTTGAATACTACCAGTGGGACAAACTGCAAAGCTAAGCCCTTCAAGACACGATGGTAGAGGCTAATACAATGCAGGAGGGGAAATCAAACTAAGAAATCTTTAAATCAAGACCATAGTGGAAATGCAAAGTTCTTTGTTACGTCTAAAGTTTTCCACAGGGGTAGAGAAAGGGTAGGGGAACACAAGCTGTCTGAAATCTGCACTGTAGCATATTTAGACCCATGTACAGATGGAGACTGGGGATCATAAACCCAGATTCTTCATCTTGTGTTTGGAAATGTGGCTGAATGTCAGGGTTGTGGGAGGAGGAGCGGATGCTATTTCATCCTCTTTTCTCATCTATTTGGGTTGAATTTGGAAGAACGAGAGAGAGATTCAGGCCTCCGGACCTGATTTAGAATCCAGTGAAAATGTCAAACTCCCACAAATTCCAGTGTGCTTTGGTCCAGGCAACTCCAGTTGCGAATTTCCCCCTAGATTTTAAGCTAACGTGTGATAGTAATACTGGAAGAATGTACTGCAGTATTTATTGGCTTCAGTTGGAATTCAAAGCACTGGCTTTAACCTGTCGAATTTTGAATGTTTTGGAGCTGCTAGCATGAGACATCATCTCTTTTCCCTGTCACGTTGCCATCCATGAGATCACCAGAGACGCGCCAGGCTGGCAAGCGCTCAGCACCAACCAGATGTCTGCTGAGAACCTGCCTCAACGGGGGCTCAGTATCTGGAATTAGCCCCTCATCTTCATCTCTTTGTGCCCAAGTCTGCCAAACCTTCATCCGGTTTGCAAAGCATGGCAAGAAAGTTGTGAGCTGAGGTGGGCACATTGTGGGTCTTTTGTAGGTTTTGTGATGTTTTTACATGACTATTTTTTAATTAGGAGATAGGGCACCCACTGCGTTAGCTGCACCAGCCTTTAGCCATAGGGAAATAAAGAGGGAAGGCAATAAATCTTAGAGCAAAAGAAACTTGCATTTTAGTTCGGTCAGGAATATTAGTGAATGAGATGTTTGGATCTGTTTTAAACAGTAACAAGTATAAACTGGGTGGAAATTGACACATTTATGGTGTGTATAGAGACACATATAGTGCGAACACTCCGATTTTTGGATTCCTAATCTGAAATTCTAACAGGCCCAGAAATGTCACCTGTATAGCATGTATGAGTTGCCTTTTTTTTCCCCTTTTAAGTCACTGTACTTGAGTCTGATAGAAAGAGTCCATTGACTCCCAGGAATCCATTTGTCACAGCATGACAGCCACAGATATAGATTATTTTAGATGCTTTTAAAGAAGAAAAAAGGAAGATTTTTCCAGTTAGCTCGTAGATTTCAGGGTCAGGATCCTATTCATGATTTTTCAAAAAAAAGCAAGGAAGTGTTTTGCTCATAAAAGCGGTGATATTTCATTGCTTTTTTTTTGTTTTCAATTATGGATCGTTTAAAAGCCACAAAACTAGTTTAGATCTTATTTTTTCCTTCATTTCTTTCTATTTACTTGGATTTATAGCTTCAGTTGTCAAAGTTCTGGTCTGGTGACAGCTTAATTTCACGTGCGTATTTTAAATTGGTGAATAAAACAACTGAATTCCTCACTTATATACTCACTTTTTCACCAGCTTGGCCTTTTCCCTCTTTTTTTAAAACTTTGCTAAGAGCAGGCAAAATTTAATGTTGCTCCTTAATAATTAAGGCTTTGTGGATTTAAAAGAAAAATCTTTGTGATACTACTAATTTAATATTTGGGGCTTAGAAGCTTTTTAATATTTAAATATAATTTTAAACAGGTTTTTGATGAACATATGTAAATAGTCTCCTTGGGAGTTGTTAATCCAGACAATTGCAGTCCCATGTTAACATATTGTGAGCAGAGGTAGAAAATAAAATGATTAATCTACTTTCTTTCCACTTCGTGAAGTACAGAGAGTAAGCATAAGGTATAAATGTGTTAGAAAATGTCTGAGTCTGCCTTTAGTGGAGTGCATGGTCAAGCAATTGATATTTTTCATCTTAACTGACCAAAACTTGAATTTATAAGCTGAAGTTTGACCACCTGAGCTTTGCTGTGCTGCCAGATGCCCAGACTTCGGAGATGCAAAAACTTCTATTTGAGATGCAAAATCTCCTTCGAGGTCCATCGGGATCCATCATCAAAGAAGAAAAACCCTCGTGTGGAGGAGGCCACACTCTATTCAGACGATTACTGATTAAGTTTCTAATCCTACATTTTAAAGCTGGCATTTTTATTCCCCTCTCTTCTTATTCAAAGCTTCAGCTGCTCCTGTGCCTTGTTAAATGTTTGCTGCTCTCCATACAAGAGGTGACTGCATCTCAATGATGCTGAAGTGCCCCTGTACATAACCTGCTCACTGGCTCATTAAGCTTGGAAAGCATTTGGGATTTCTCAGTACACAAGCCCTTCCATTCAGATACGGTTGTCCATTCCCTGGCGTTTCCTGTTTGCATTTAGCAAGACAAAAAGCAGGTGAGAGCATGCCCCAGAGCTGCTGTGCACTTGTACAGCCTCCTCTGCTGATCTGTGCCAAGCAGCCACAGAAAGTGTGGGCTGCACCTTACCCAGTTGTTTAGGCTGGTTTCTTAAGGAAACACAATCCCTGTTCCTGCAGGGATTCTCTTCCTCCTTTTCTACCCCAAGGAATTTTCAAATCTGCTGGCCAATTTCATCCAAGTTTTGCCAGCAGGACTGTTTTAAAGAAACTGGTTTTCTGTTGTTAGAAAAAGAGATTCTACATGTGTCCTAAATTGGAGAGAGGAGCTATGCCGTCCTCTCAACTCTTGTGATGAGAACAACTTGTCTAAAGAAAATCTTGACCCTTAATACCCTGACACAGGGAAATCTCAATGAACACACACAGCTGCGACATGGATTTATAGGAAATCAGGTTTTGTTCCACTGTGCATGAAACTACATGTTTAAAAATAAGTTTTCAAGGGGGCTCCTGTTGGTAAAGGTCATGAGTAGGTAACTCATCCTCATATTTTTCTTTCAGTACTGCCTGTCAGGACATCCAACCTTACCATGCAATGTACTCAAGTTCAAATCCACCACCATCATGTTGGACTGCGGACTGGATATGACGTCTACCCTCAATTTCCTCCCGATGCCACTGGTTCAGAGGTATGGTCTGCGGCCTGTGAGCACTTAGTCTGTGCCTTCTTGGGCTGCAGGGTGAGTGCCCTGCGTGAAATGGTGTATTGGAAGGAGGGAGGGGATGAGTACAAATGAACAGCATCATCTGATATCATAAATAGACTTTGTTCACTTAAAAATTCTCTTTATCAAAATAACGTCCTTTGGCTCAGTAGACGGAAGACATTTTATGGATTTATTGATTGGTTTTTCTAGATAATTTATTCTAAGCTTCAGTAAAGTATTGCTGCAACTGCTCAGCACAAGTGAGGTCACATATCTGTCATCTTTCTGGCTTCTTCATGCAAGATGAGATAAATGGGTAACTGAGATGGAGTGCGTGGAGCCCAGCAAGTACAGTTTAACCACCAGCTTCTCAGGCTTTTCTTCAGAGCACGGGCTAATGCAAAGAAAAATAGCACTTAACAGTCCTTATTAGTTGACTTGATGGCATAATTGTTCCCTTTTAAAAAATAAATAAATAAAAGGGCAGTGCGGCCGGCCATGGGAATGGAGTGGCAGTGAAATAAAAGTGGAGTCTAGAAGAGAATCCTGAGATCAAGACAGCTCCTTCTATGTCCTAACTACAAAGTCATATTTTCCCAGGTTTTTAGATTAATTTGGATATTCAGTTAGGGTGACTTATGTCTTGCATAAATGGAATAAATTACAAAAATGAGGGGTTTGGAAGGTGGGAATGAGTAACTCTTGGTGACGGGAAGCAGTAGGATTTTTCACAAAAGACATTTAGTAACCTTGATCCATGAGGAAACAAGTGAGGAACGTTCTGGGTTCAGGGGAAGCTTGATTGAGAGGGGGAGAATATGATTGGGAAAGGGAGTTTCCTGAGTGACCTAGTGAGGTTAAAGCAGTTTGTCCAGCACTTCCTATGATTTGGGGGTTTTTTTTGGAGAGGAAAAGAATAGATAGTGTATGCATTGTTCTGCAGGAACATGGAGTTCAAGATCTGCTGTAAAGTAGGCAACAGAGGCCTTAAGATGGATCAGGGTGATAGTCAAGTTTTGTTCTATTCCCTAATACAATTGCTAACTACAGCATTTAGGGGCAGTAGTAGATTTTGAAGGGACCCACAAAATTTGGGAAACCCAGATAGAGACAGAATTGCCTTCTGTTTGCTTTCTCTCACCCCCTAAAGAAAAAGACAATTGAGAGAGGAGCAAGTAGCAAAATTAGGTGAGTGAACAAAGGCTTAAGAGGTTCTTTAGAACAGTGGGCAGGCACCAGTGCTCCCCAGGGATATGCCAGCTTTGGCTGCTGATAGCAGACCCTGGGAACGAACAGCCAAATTGCAGGTCACAACCTGGAATTCCCCACGTACCTCCAGAATGTCTGCACTAAAATGACTCAAACTCGATAAGAAAGGATGTCAGATTTGACCCCTGATGGCCCAGTGGAATCGGAACAAACAGTTGGATTTAAATCCAATCAATCTTGTCCGCGAGGTGATTGAACACCCCTCACAGCAAGGATTGTCCTAAGCACATGGACTTGGGCAAGTAATTGATCTCTTCAGTACTCTACAAAACAGATGTCCTGCAGGGAGTTGTGGAAATGAGTTAAAAACTTGAGGAGGAACGTGGCTGCCACTAAAAAATCCTTATCTCTCTGTAGTACTCGTACCATTATACAGCAGGTTCTCCATTACCATGATGTCAAAATATCTCTGAAGTTCAAATGGGTATTATCAATATAACATGGCCAGGTGACAGAGAGCTGACATTATCACCAGTTTCCATGTGAGAGACTACAAGAAGGACTGAAGCATGTAACAGCGTAAGAATTTGAACAGATGTTAGGTTATCAGCAGCTGTGTGTCCTCTCAGAACCACATGTGCTGCTTCTTGCAGTTCGGCTGAGATAGACCCATGTAAAATCATGACCACAGAGGAGTGGTCCCCAAAGTATGATCCATGAACCGCCTGGGTTCTGCAAGTTTCACTCTGTGGTCTGCAAAGGTGCCCTAATTTTTACCTCTGTGGAGCATAAAGGTATGATGTTACAGCGGATCTTTGCTATGCAGCTAAATCCCGTGTCGTACCTGGCATGGGACCCTCCTTGAGCAAACATTTTGAGAGCCTGTGCTTTAATCTCTAAGAGAAGAAAGTGCTGTAGTGTTTGTGTCATTAAAGGGACTGAACATTTTTTAGAGTTCTTTGCTCTTCAAAAAAAGCCGGTGAAAAGGTATTTAGATTACACCTTGTCCTGGAAATGGCAGTCCTTGTTCTCACCGGCCCACAGAGCATGTGCAAAGTACCTGCAGTTCCCAAACACTTTATGCCAGTTCATGTACTTTAGAAGAGGTTTGTCAACTGGAATTTTCTCCCCTCTACCAAAGTCAAATGCAAAGTGGTAAAGTGAACATGTGGGAAGCTCTTAACCTTTCCTGTCTAGCCATGACACACTTGCTCACATTATTTATGGGACAGTTCTAGCTATTTTGGATTAATCAATCACTCTATTACAATGTCAAAACTATGTCGGCAGGAACTGTGTTACTTCTTGCCTTCAAGGTAAAGAGTCCTTTCTGTCCTGTGTTGCTTATTCCACTTTCACCCCCACACAAGACCTATCTGCTAATTTGAGAAGACTGTATACTCTTCAGTGGATGCCAGGTTTAGTACAAGTCAATAGTGCTCTTTCATCATGAGCAAATCAAACTGTGTGCTAGGCTAAATTAGGGGGAGTAGGGCAAGCATATATAGGAAAGTTTATTCTGCTCTGCCTTGTCCTGGTGAAACCGCAAATGGATCCAGGTTTGGATTCCCAATTGAATTGGGGCACTGCGAAGCTGTAGAGGGTGTTCATGGGGCTCCAAGATGGTCATGGTCTGGAGCCCATGACTCCATCAGCTGAGGGCGCTGGGTTTGTTCAGTCTGGCAGAGAGGAGGCAAGAGAGGAGCTGATAGCCACCTCCACCTGCTTCAAAAGAAGTTACAAAGACAACAGAGCGAAACTTTTCAAGTGTGACAGATAAAATAAGAGGCTGATGAGCCTCTCAAGACACAATTTTTGGCCCGGTTGGACATTAGCCTCCCAGTAACGTAGTTTTTCTTAGCACTTTCACCCATTCCCAGAGAGGCTCTAGAATGTCGCGCCAGGGATTTGCAAGATGCAGCTGGACAAAGCTGTGGCTGACCTGATCTCATGCTGGCTTTGAGACATTAGACCTCCAGATGTCCCTTCCAACCAAGGCTTCTGTCCTCTCCTCCCTTATCTGTCAAAGTTGTTGCGTATCATATAATTTGGTTTGTTCTTGCTTTTTCCCTGCTTTTTCCATAGCTTTTTTAGTCTCTCTGCACCAATTCTACCCAGCCCTCTCAGTCTCCAAAATTCTGCTCTTAAATTGTGCTTTTGAATGTGTCCATGGGGAGTACATTTAGCCGCCTCATCTTTTCTATCGTCAGGCTTAGTCTTTATCCTCAAAGGGGGGTTGCACTTCTCTGGTGTAGCTTCTCAATGATGTGTCCTTCTGCTCTCACCTCTTCCCTTCTGCCTTCACTCCCTGAGTCTTAGATTTCCCTTTTTTTCCCTTCCCTGTGACTTTCTGGAGTGCCAGTTAGGATTTGTTCTTTTATATTGATGTTAGTCTGAACACAGCATTCCTCTGAGCCCTTGAATCACTTCCTATTTTCAAGAAAGCCCTTACAGCACATAAGCACGTCTGTCTGTAGAGCTTAGGGCACAACACTTGCAGATTTCATTGCAATCAAGCTCTAAAGTTCTTTCTCCAAATTTGAGGTTGTTGCAGGGCTTGATTCAGGTGGGTTCAGTTCTCTTGTTTCTTCAACTTTTTCTTTGGATTTCTGTAGATATGCTTGAATCTTGGCAGGCAGTGGTTTTAGAGCTAAGTTGTAGGCTCACACAAAAATCAAATGCCACTGCGAAGTGTGAATAAGTCCCTCACTTATGGCAGCAAGAAATGCTGCAGCAATTACTGCTGTAAACTCAGGATTACAGTGTCCACCTTGAAGTTTCTTTATTAGCTTTTGAAACAATTAAAAAAAAGGGGGCCCTGTCGTTGCTGCCTGGTACCAGACCTGCCACCTAAAAACATGCAGTTCACAGTAAAACCTCCTTGCCCCAATGTCCTTCCCACACAGGTAAATGCACTCTACAGCTCTTGGTGTGGGTCTTCAGGGGGAGACCTGAGCGGGAAACCATGGTTTATGTGCATATAAAATCTCAACCTCTGTGTCTATAAATGCCTTAGTCCAGAGCATCGGTCTTTCCCTGCCGTTACTAATGGGAATATTTGTCGTCTCCTGTCCCAGAGCAGTTTTACAGTGCTTTTGTGTTGTTTCAGGCCTAGAGTTTCTTGCTACCCTAACTTCTGTTCATGCAGCCCGTTTCACCACGGGGCAACGCAAGCAGCGCTGGGCCTTTTTGAAATTCTCACTGTAAATGCCTAAAATCAAACTCCCTGCCTGCATCATCCTCATATTCTTTTTACTTATAAGTGTCATAATCATGATTTGTAAAAGTCATTTCAGTGAACACTTAGACACAGTGAAACTGTCTGTCTGTTTTATTGAGATTGTTAGTTCCCTGAGACAGAAATGGTGTTCTTTTTTTGTGTGACACCAAATAGAAGGTCTATGCTCAGCCACTGATAATGATATAATTCATATTGCAATATTTTTTGTTCTCTTTCCGCAGCCCCAGGCTGTCCAAACTTCCTGGTTGGGTTTTGAAAGATGGAAGCACGTTTCTGGACAAGGTACTATACAGATGGTTAAAATTTTCTTGCAAAAATTCTTTCTAGCAAAAAAGCTACCTGACAGGTTAGGAGCTGGCACTGCGGGAACAATACTTCCATGCTGACTCATCGCGAAGGTTTCTCTGTGTACCCTTACCAGCCCTGGTGTCCTTGGAGAGCAGAACGTTTTGAAACAAAATGCTAATAGCAACTCTGAGGCTTTCAGTCTTCAGAGGTAGCCTAGCTTTTTAAAAAATCCTCTTAAAATGCAGAAATCGCCAGCATGAATATTTTCTTATTTCATGGAGCTCCATAAATAATAGTGCTTTGCATTCTTAGAGTGCCTTTTATTCAACAGTCTCACTTTTCTGACACTAAAGCTTCATAGCAGGCTTAGAAATGAAGTTGGTATCGTACCCTTTTTTTAGGCAGGAGAACTATGAGAAAGGGAATGGTTTCCCCATGGGAGGTCTCTTAGAGAGGAAAAGCCTGTCTTTGGCCTCTGAAATCAACATGTGTTCTGCTGTTGGACATAGCAGGGAGGATATTATCTCCAGCCTCCTAATTCTAAGACACGGGACTTACTCAGCTACATGAGAGACACAGAATTTTTCTTTTTTCCCTCCTTTTCATTACATTAGTTTTGTAGGCAAAATTTATCTGGGGCTTCAACCAAAACTAGGCACTGCAGCATCCAGCTTGATCTGTCATAGGGGAACAATGAGCACAAAAATATGTCAGATGTTAGTAAAATAGGCAGATACATTTCTAATGTGTGCAGCGATAGGTATCAGTAGAGAAAATGCTGTTTTAATAGACTGCTCTCTGACTATGTGAACATTAAAGGAAAACAGTAATAATAGTTGCTTTTGTAGGGGACTTTGAGGTGGACAAAACGGATTGATCTGATTTTTCCAGGCAAGGGAGCTGAAGATCATAGATTAAAGACCTGATTTTTCTTCCCGTTGGAGACAAAAGAAACTGTATAGGCAGCATTTCTGTTAGTAAAATAGTAACAACTCTATTCAAAGCGCATGCTAACTGGCAGTTGCAGAGCTACAGAAGCTCAGCCACAGGAATAGAGCTGCCCAGTTTGAATTCCCTGGAATTTGTTTCTCCTGTACCCCAGCCTTGGTCTCAGAGCTTTGGGCTCCATTCTGTCCAAAGAATATCTATTTTTATATGGGATGTATTTACATTTTTGTGGCGCTGCTGCTGCAGTGTGTGCTCAGGCGAAATCTTCAAACTCGCACAGCGTCGATGGAAATCATGTGTTAAAAATTCAAAGGCAGCATCTCTTGCCTTCACCTTGACCATTGTAACTGCTTGGAATGGTAAATTCTTTGACCCATGCTGGAAAAAGGCAAGGGAAGGTGTCAAAGGGGGATGTTTTATCATGTCGGGTGGACATTCCTGTTATAGCACTCTCCGGATGACAGTTATAAAACTGAAGTCCTGGAGAGGCATTGAAATTTGCTGCGATCTAGTTTTAATCATTTTGAACTCCCTTGAGATGAGGTTAGGAGACTTCTGCCACTAGATGTAATTGCTCATTCGTTATTAGTTGGCAGGTGCACTGTAATTATTAAGAATTGGATTCAATCTTTAATTCTGTCAGTGTGAAGCTGGCTGAGACCACTCGCTTTGGGACAAGCAAGAGAAGCATCCCGGAGAGAAGGCAGTGTAACCTGTGGGGTGTGTTAGAACTAGAGTTGGGAATATTTTTGTTCCATACACAATCCTGAAGAGTGTGACTTTTCATGTGACAAAAATTGCTGATGTCAGCCTTGAAAAAAGAGGAAGACAATAGAGAACTAGAAATCCAGTAGAGATAAATCTGACAAAAAGTGCCACGTGGAGCTTAGGTCCCCAAAAGTCGTTTCACCGAATGCTCTGAGACAGGGGCTAAAAATTGTATTCTGCTCCTAATAAGACAGAGAAGGTTTTGTATCAAATTGTGTCTAGAAGGGGGATAAACATAATGTAGTAATGGGCTGGAAATTACCTGTGATAAATAAAAGGGTTTGAAAGTGCAAAATCTGCTTCATTTGAGTAATATTGTGTTGTGTTTTTGTGTCTTCTCCGTTGGTGTGCTTTTCTTACAGGAGCTGAAGGAGTGCTCCGGCCATGTGTTCGTAGACTCTGTGCCCGAGTTCTGTTTACCAGAGGTGAGCTTGTTCAAAGCCTTGCCGAAAAAGCTGACTCCATTCAATCATGTGGAAAAAACTTGCTAATTAATTATTATCAGATTGATGCTAATGTATTACTACTCAGTAATTAATACTACTGAAACCTCTGTGTTGTTAGGGTGCCTTAAGTATCTATGGCACTGGAAGAAGGATGGAAACAGCCTGTTTCAACAATGGTTTTGGGAGATCTGGAAGGTCTCCTTGAGCAGATCGATATCTCACAGAAGAATAAGACTTGACTGTCCCTGTTTAGGGGCTTTCCAAAGACAATATAACTGAGCTGGACTCGATTATGACAGGATACATGTGCTGATGTAGATAAGGGCAGTGAACGAAGACGAGGAAAGCTGCTTGTCTCTAACCGCAGATGCGTGACCTGCCTGGTGGAGCTCCCCTGGGGAGCCGACCCCGTGGTTAAACCACCATTGGATTCCGCTGGGCTGCAGTCAGACGTGCTGCTCTGCCGGCAGCAAATTTAGGTTGAAAAGTTTCGCTGCCTTCTCAGCTGTTCACCACTTGCCTCTTTGAGGGAAGAACCTTTGCATCCATTGCCATAACTGCAAGTGGCTGTTTCTCAAACTGCTTTTTTTTTTTCAGGAATACCTGGGTTTAAAAACAAAAAAAAAACAAGCAAGACTATTGAAAAAGTTTGAATTAACTGGGTTTACCTGACCGATCAGATTAACGGTGTGTGTAGGAGAGCTGAAGAAGTAAAAAGCTGAGCAGTGGTGGGAGTGAAAGATGGTGAATGGTCTGGGAACAGTATCCTCTTTCCTCAGCTGTGTTCGGACTGTGATAACATCAGTTCTTTCATTTCATGTTGGGATGTTTTCTCTGTCTTTCAAAGACAGAGACAATTGCTTTTGGGCAGTGATTTTTTTTTTTTTCTCCTTTCTGCCTGACCTTGTTGACAGGAAGCACAAAACACCCCTGGAAGGTTGTTGTCACATTGCTAGGGCTCTGGCAATAGTGTTTCTATCTGATCATTCCATGAAACTCACCTCTTGCAGCTTCAGACCTTGTCATCCTTCGAAGGAACTTCAAAGGAAGGTGACAGCTCTGGTACTAGTTTTGGCAAGTGATACCAACAGATCTATGTGTAATTGCTTGTTTTCCTCAACAGGAATGGATATAATACAATCACAAAAAAAACCCCAACCTAATAATTTTGGGTTCTTTTGTGCTTTGTGATTACTGTCCTGTGGAAGAGAGGGATGTAGGAAGCATCTGTACACCTAGAAAGTGCCATTATGTCCCAGATTTTGGGAAGAATGGAGTTTATGTTGTAGATTCCCTTTGGAATTAAGGCCATGCACCAGAATGATAATCTACTGGGGTTTAGGGTGCTTCAGCTCAGCTTTCTGGTACATTGTTGGGCTGGAAAATACCCACATGTGTAGCTCTAAATATGACTGATGGGGAGTTGCCGCTTCATTATAGCGCTGTCATCACTGAATCTAACTCTTGTTTTTCAACTACAAGGCAGCAAGCAGCTGCACATGTCACCATTGCAGGGACTTTACAAATGGCCTCTCAAATGCTTTGGTTCCCAAAGTTCCCAAGTCTTCTCCGCAAGCTTGAGGAACAGATCTGCTAGTGATATACAGCTCGCATCTCTCGCTCTGCAGGCTCCCCTGCCTGGAGGAGAGTTCAGATGTCACGGCAGAGTAGAAATGTTGCTGGTGTTTGGCAGCACAGTATAAGAAGGAGCTTGTGTGAAAGAGGCTTCATCTTTTTCTTTGTCTCCTTTCACGCCACTTCTTTTGAAGAAACTTGTCTGCAAAAGCAGTTAGTTTGAGAATCTCAGTATCACTTCCAGGAACACCATTGCCGAAGAAAGCCAAGTTTTGAATGTAATCCAGAAGCCACAAGGTGATAAAAGGCTGCCTCAGCAGCAGAGTACACTTCCACATGTCAGAGTGCAGGGTGCAGCCCTCTCTTGGCTTGGCAACCTTCTGGTCTCTCTCACTTCACATTCAGGAAACATTTTTAAACCTCTTTGGTTCATGGGTACCTTTAGTGAGATTGCTGCAAGTCCCAGGGAAGATTTTACTTTGTTTTGGTTTTGACACCCTTTTCATCCTATCAGTAAATGCTTCTGGGATGCTAAGAGGTGGGATGCTTCAGCTTGGAAAGTGGTAGTGTGTGTCCTGATGATTCGCTGGGCTGGGCTTCAGCTCAGGGCTGAGTTCCAAGTTTGATTCTGGTTCTGAATCCCCATTTGATTCTGTACGGTGTGAATAGCGCTAAAAACCATGCCATTAGACCCCACCTGGAGTACTGCATCTAGCTCTGTAGTCCTCAGCACGGAAAGGACATGGACCTGTTGGAATGGTTCCAGTGGAGAGCCACAAAAATGATCACAGGGCTGAAGCCCCTCTGCTGTGAGGACAGGCTGGGAGAGTTGGGGGGGTTCAGCGGGGAGAAGAGAGACTTAATAGCATCCAGGTCATCCAGGGAGACCTTATAGCAGCCTTCCAGTACCTAAAGGGGGCCTACAGGAGAGATGGGGAGGGACTCTTGATGAGGGAGGGGAACCCTAGAACGAGGGGGAAGGGTTTGAGACTGAAAGAGGGGAGATTGAGGTAAGATCTGGGGAAGAACTTCTTTGGTGTGAGGGTGGTGAGAGCCTGGCCCAGGTTGCCCAGAGAAGCTGTGGCTGCCC
>JAOXNO010000024.1:118415936-118435407 GCA_028565335.1 Limnodromus scolopaceus
CCAGAGAAGCTGTGGCTGCCCCATCCCTGGAGGGGTTCAAGGGCAGGTTGGGAGGGGGCTTGGAGCAAGCTGGTGTGGTGGGAGGTGTCCCTGCCCAGGGCAGGGGCTGGCACTGAGGGGGCTTTAAGGTCCCTTCCAACCCAAACCATTCTATGTTTCTATGATGAATGACCAGCTGGGTAGGAGCTGGTGACAGCAGGCTCTTTGATGCCGTTTAGTGAGTGTATTTCTGCCTGTCCAGCTTAGCAAGATAAAAGGGTGCCCTGTCATGAATCCCAGGATGGTGTTTCACCTACTGTACTCAGCTTGGAGATCGTGCCTCCAACATTAGCTGTGATCATGGATTGAAACCATGAACGCTTAGCTGTGAGTTAAGCAGCTTGTCACCAGAGCACTGTGTCAGCCCTCTGAAAAGCCGAGTGACCTACTTTCTTGCCTTTTTTATTCAAATTGCTGGACCAAGCCTTGTAATCAGATAATATGTGCTTGATGAGTGTTGAATTCCATTAGCTGCTCTATAATAACTGAGTTAGAGGTCATATATCTTGTAAATTTCTGACTTGACACCATTTGTGTTACAGCATTACCAGTAAATATTTCTAATTAAAATTCCTTTAACAATGTGTGAAGTCTTCTTTCACTCTCTGAACTGCTGTCTTAACTGTCACATCAAAACAAATTGGACCCACCCATCTGTTTTGTTGTATCCTATGAATGAGCTTAATCTCCTGCTGTAGAAAATGTGAATGATCAAGATGCCAAGCAGTTAGCTTGGGGAAATATGAGAATTATTTTAAGCATATGAATAAATACAATCCGCATTCATCTCTCTTCCCATCCTGGGGTACGGGACTATGTGTCACATCAAAAATAGGGGACAACCTGCTAAGTTGCTGCTGTGGAAGTTTTGGTGTCTGTGTAGTGTTCCCCTAAAGAAGCGCAGATATCGGTTCTTTGATAAAAGTGTGATCAACGGGCCTCTCGTAGCAGCAGCCATTTCATTACATGAAAGACAGACAAACCCAGGACATGGTTTCCTTTTCATATTTGAGAAGGAAATAATTTTAGGGGGCTTTTTAAACAAGTATTGTTAATTTAAAGGAAACATTAATCTTTGTCATTCTAGAATCATAGAATGGACATGACCTCCCCTCCATTTTTTTATAAACCGATTACATTCCTGCAGTATAAAGTGTGAAATAAAAAAGAACAAGAAGTTTTTCTGCCATTGCTTAAACTGCCTGAAAGGGTTACATGTTGCTTATCTCTTTCCTCTGTTTTCAGACTGAGCTGCTTGACCTCTCCACGGTTGATGTAATCTTGATCTCCAACTATCACTGCATGATGGCGTTGCCCTATATCACGGAGTACACGGGATTCACTGGAACAGTCTATGCCACTGAGCCCACTGTTCAAATTGGCAGGTAAAAAGCCCCTTAATATTCTCTACTCCTCTTTCATCACCGCTAAGGAAAAGGTGTAAAGGACAATATGGGTAAAGGAGTGGTGTCTAATGTTCCAAAGAGGCTCTTAGGCAGTAGCTGAATGCCAGCCAAGTCCTTAGCGCTGCAAATGTGTTAACTCAATGTTTCCCAACCCCTGGAACCATCTGTCTTCAATATTTACAGCAGGTGCTTTGTGTTGGTCCAGGCAGTAGATGTGGGATAGTAGATCTTGAGTGGACTGAGACACTTTGAGCAGCAACTACCACATAGCCAACTTCAGACTTCAAAAACCACGAATCAACGATCTCTCCTGCTCCTCTCTGCTCCCCTTAAGCAAAAGAGGAACCACCAGTCTTTTCAAAAATAAATTACTTTAAGATTATTGCCTTGTAGTTTTTCAGCATTTAAAATTCATATCATCGCACTTTCTTCCACACTGTGGAAGGGAATTTAAGCTGGCCTCATCTCGAATGACAGTTGAGGTATATAAGCTCTGAAATCCAAGGAGAAGCGCTAAGAAAACCAGCAGAAATACGAGACTGAAGTAGAAAATGTAAAACCTGGTAATGCAATCAGAAACTTAATAAATTTGGCAGTCTTTTCTTACAAAGTTGTCAGTTGAATGGATAAGCAGGTTTGGCCCTCGCTGAAGTCTAACTGGCCTTGTGCTGGGTGTCTCTCTCATGCAGAACAGCTGCCATGTGCAATAATTAGAAGCCAGATTAGGCCGTGGTATCTGAACTACTCTGTAAGCACTTCAGGGCAGGAATCTTTGTCTATTAAAGGTCCTGTGCAAACTTTCCACGCCAGAGTAATTCTCCCTTTGTGTAAAAACAAACAGAAACTGAAGGCCCTTGTAGGAGAAAGGAATTGTATAAATATGAACTGGTAGGAGACCTCTGGGGTATTGCTGGCCCAGAGCTGAAGATAACAAGCATAGTCTTGTTGGAGATTATACTGGTGTGGTTCTCCCTTCCCCAAGTAATGCCAGATACCATTCTTCTGCAGTTAAATCTGTCACTTCCTACCTAAACAGCAATTAAAAATGCTGTTTAGTTTGGGGCAGTGAAATCTAGAGTGCCAATTTTTACTGCCTGCTGTATTTTTCTGTCTCAAATGCTGTACTGTGCATTTGTACTTGAGGAGGGTTCACCCTGACAAAATGCTTGACTTCTCTAAGTGATAAACAGGCATCAGCTAACGAGTTGTCATCATATATTTTGTCTCATTCCACATGAGACAAATATCCATATGAGATTCCATATCTCTCTCTTGCACAGCAGGAGAGAGGTTTGGGAGTTCCTCTTGTCCTGCCACTTTCCAACTAACCTGTAACCCAGTAGGGCCAGATCCTCTGCTGTCGCAACCAGTCCAGAATTGGACTTACTTGAGCTTGAAACATTCGGTGGAAAAAGAGGGGTAGGGGTAAATGCTGCAATGCCTTTGTGGGAAGATCCCCTCTTTAAAACTGCCTAAACGTATTACAATTGGTGTGGTATTTTGGAAACATTTGGGACAAAGGTCGCTCCTGTGTGAAAGGCTGCCGTACTCATTTAGTTATGGTGTCTTTTCAGACTTCTCATGGAAGAACTGGTGAATTCCATTGAACGTGTGCCAAAGGCTCAGTCTGCCTCCATGTGGAAGAACAAGGAGGTACAGAGGTAAGGAACCAGCCACCAGGAGAGGGTCACTGTCCTAAAACACGAACCCAACGTTTAGAATTCACTGTAATGATGGGTCACCCACCACCATTTGAGATTTGCTACTACCATCAAGCAGGAAAAAAAAAGCCTGAGAGATTTAAAGTTCTGACTCCTTGGGTCGGTTCTTTCCTTGATTGTTTGCATATTGTTGGTCTTCTGAACAACCTCACAAGTTGGATTCTTGGAGGGAGACTTGGTAACACAAAAGTCTCCCCTGATCTCATCTCATGTAGTTTAGCTCCGTGATGGTAGATAAAACCAGCAGATTTTTGTATTAACATCATAAAAAATGTTGAAATTAGCAAGCCTAATTTTATTATATTGGAATAATTTTAATTTAAGATTATTTACATTCATGTTTGCTGAAACACTAAGATAGTCAAGACACAACTGTTGGAACTCACTGGCAACCAACCACAGAGCAGTCCTACCTTTCTTCCCAGGACTGCAGCCTCTTACGCTTGGACAACAGAGGGGGTTTTTGCTTTCTTTCAAAGCTTAAAAACAAATTAAAATTAGAACAAAAAAGGTTAGTTGGAAACTCCATGTCCATTATTTCATCTATACGTAAAAACAAGGTGCTCAAAATTGAGATCTTCTGCATCTAGAATTTTGAAAGCTTGTCTAATCTAAAAACTATCCATACAGTTTATAATTGCAGATAATGCTTTCTTTGGAAATAAAAACAACTTTAGGTGCACAACATGTTCTATGGAGGAGACAGTTTCGTTTTTAGCACATATTAAAGATAAGGCCGGTTAATTAGAAAGTTATATCTAAAAGCTACTTTGTGCATTTTTAATTGATCTCCCATTTTCTATTCCTAATTATTAATGTGGCTTGATTTAAAGGTTTACTGAAAATGAATTATTTCATACATTATGAAAGTAGCCTTGACAAAAAAAGTAGCCGTATCACAAAGGAAAGAAATTAAAAATCCAAATTACTATATGTTTAGCTATATATTGTGCTCCCCTGCTGAGCACAGGAGTAGTCTGTAACTCTCACTCTTCTGAAGAAGCCAAGTAAAACACAGATGTAAAGCAAAAGTAAAGACAATAAAGTTGATCAGGCTTTTGTGCTGGTTGATGTATCCTCTTGTCAGAATAGTGATCTTTTTTAATTTTGGAGTCCTCTGGCCTGAGCAGCACCACTCCCGAAGCTCACAGTGATGTGAAGAGAGAGGACCGGAGCCATTATTCTCGTCACACTACCGCATGTGTTTTGTATGCAGGGTTTAAGGGAGGATCATATATCTTGGAGCTCATTTAATGTCACTTTCTTAGTGGTCGTATTTTAGAAAAAGTGCTGTCTGGCACTTTGTGTGCTGTTGACTATTCCGGAGGCGAACACAGAGAGGTGATCGTTGTTCTGATTCAACTACTGTAGAAGGCTAGAATCATTTTTTTGGAGCTGTGTTTAAAATACATTTTTCTGTCTTATATTGCTTGGGAAGTACCGTAACATTGACCTTTTCTCCTCAGTGCTATCACGAGGCTGTTATAGTGGGGCACCAAGGCGGGTGGGAGGAAGGTATAAGAGCCCATCGCTGGGGATAGAAAGGACCATCCCTTGTGTCCCACGTACAAGACGTCTGTAGAGCACAGAGAATTGCCACAATTTCGTTATGTTGTGGGGATCCTTGATCAGATGGCAGGTTCCTCGATTTTCTCAAGTAAAATGCACACCTTGCCCAAATATAGATAGAGGCAGAGGAAAGAAATGCTGTGCTGGTGGGGATAACAAACTGTAACTAGGAGTGCTGCAGCTGTTTAGTATCATAAGTCTACGTATCATAAACTCTACCAGGCTGCTACGAACCACTGTTGTCTGTGAGCTGGAACAGGGGGACAAATCTCAATTCCTTTGCCAACTGTGCCCCACCTGTGCTCTGAGTTTCCCCTTCAGCTCCCTACACTGTAAAATGGAGCTCCCATCCACCATAAAGGGTACACAGGGACTTAATTAATGTTTGCAAAGTGTTTTGAGATTCCTGGTGACAAGTGTCATGCAAGCGTGAATGGAACTGATTATTACAGCATGTGAGCAAACATCTACTGATCCACAAATTAACACCTGGCTAATAGCACATGCAGGGTTGGACTGACATCCGTTATTTAAGAAAATGTGATCCTTGGTGAATATTTTTTTTAATATGTGGCTGTTGCTAGAACAGAATACTTATTACTTCTGAGTCTAACTTTAATTTTTCAGGCTGATCAATCACCATTACTGCTTTACAGTTCAGCTGGTTCTACTCTGAATAGTTAGTATAAAACACAAAGTATTATCATCTTCATTAGATAAAGCATTGAAGCATTTTAAATGCAAATACTGTATAAAATATAAGAAGTTCATTATAGTGGCTTACGTTTTTCCATTATCAAATCCAGTCTGAACTAATTGCTTAGCGAGTTTTATTACCGTTGGTTTTTATTTTAAATGAGCAATCTCATGGAGGCTGTATAGATGCTCAACCAGGATATCTTTCACGCTGATTAGGATTCAGGGGACTAAAGAGGAAGTTTGCCTTATGAAAGACACTTTGCCAACTACCTGTTTGATAGTTTCTTACATTTTTCTGTACAGTGTGTGAAACAGGCTGTTTCCTTAGACAAGAGAGGCCAGGATTCTGATCTAGTTCGGTCCTGCCATCTCCTGCCTCCTCCATCGTCCTGCCTCCTCTCCCTTCAAAAAATAACTTCTTATGTCATATATTAAATATTATCCTTTGCATTGAAGAGGAGGGGCTGTCTCTGTGCAGATGCCCAGTTCAGAATACAAGCCTCTGGATTTCTTAACCATCAATTTTTGTATACTAATTGCTGGACCACGCTGCTTTGCGATGCCTTCCTGTTCGTGGCTGTAGGTTGGTTGTCCCAGCATCTGCCCACGTATATCTGGTTGTTCTGAGGTGATCCGTAATAGGATGCTGCCATAGCGTGAGTAGATTCACTCCGGACTTTAAAATATCCTCCGGTAACTTTCTGTACAAGTTTTAAAAGCATGGGTGACAGGCTGAGTGCCAGCAGGGGCGCATTTGGGGCCAGTCTTCTTTCAGTGGTGCCCAGGGACAGGACAAGAGGTAACAGCAACAAACTTGAACATAAGAAGTTCCATCTAAACATGAGGAGGAACTTCTTGATTTTGAGGGTGACAGAGTCCTGGAACAGGCTGCTGAGAGAGGTCGTGGAGTCTCTGTCTCTGGAGACATTCAAACCCTGCCTGGAGACATTTCTGTGCAACCTGCTCTGGGTGGCCCTGCTCTGGCAGGGGGTTGGACTGGATGATCTCCAGAGGTCCCTTCCAACCCCATATCACTCTGTGGTTCTGTGATCTGAGGAACCAGCAGTCCTCATTGTCTCTGTGTGCCACTCAGCAAAGAATGAACCCACTGGAGACTGGTGCCACTGGTCTCTGTTAGGGATCAGAGTATATTTACAGCGAAGCCACGGAGTCAAGGCTGATAGAAACTTACTTCAGTCACCAAGGACAATTCCCCACTTTACTCCATTACCTGGAGATCCATTCTCCGCTTCCCAGAAGAGAAGTTCCTGAAAGCATCCAACACTAAATGCTTCTTATGGTAGGTTAAAGGCTTTTACAGGCAATTTGCTTCAGTGCAATGGTGGACAACTATCCACATTGTTTGGCCTTTTGTTGCTTATGACTTCCCAAAAAAGACCTTGAACGCTTTGTTTGTTTCCTTAAGCGCAGTGTGCTTTCAGCCAGCGTGTGCTGGAATTACAGTTATCGGGCTAGACCTGTACAGCCGTCTTGGCAATAGCTGGCCTTAATCCTTTCTTCAGTATCTTAAATTATGGAGGAGTTCACTGACCTAGTAGATATAACAATAAATTAAATTCCTTTAAACAAATTGATCAAAGAAACTTGACCAATTTCCATAAATCTTTGGAAATTGGTTTGAATTAGCCTTTGATTTAGCATTGGTTTAATATAAAAAAAAATATCCTATTCTTCTTATGCATTTGGCAGCTGTGCTGCTTCCTGCCTCGGTTCATGTTGCTAAGGAAGATTTATTTCCCAGAAGTTAGGCATCTCTCTTGCAGGCTGTGACATTACAGTTCACTCCTTCCCTTGACAACGCTGTCCAGCTAACTTGCAATGTCTGTGAAGAGCAGAATGGATGGATTTTACTTTGGTGTAAAACATCTTAAATACTTCCGTGTAGGGGATTTCAAAGAACTCTGCAGTGTCAGCTAATGTATCCGTGCCAGTACACTCTGAAGGCAACCGGGGTATCTGAGTTGAAGGCAAAGAAGCTGAGGAGCAGGAGCATGTGCTCTTGCAATACTCCAGTGACAAAAATGAGAGCAGAGCCAGCCTTTGTCTATGTCTGGTACCTGTATTTTAATCCCAAGAGTGTGGCTTACTGTTGCTTTCAAATTCTTAGGATATGCAAAAGAGATGCTGATCTTCCCTATGAGGGTGGTGAGAGCCTGGCCCAGGTTGGCCAGAGAAGCTGTGGCTGCCCCATCCCTGGAGTGGTTCAAGGCCAGGTTGGAGGGGGCTTGGAGCAACCTGGTGTGGTGGGAGGTGTCCCTGCCCAGGGCAGGGGGTGGAACTAGATGATCTTTAAGATCCCTTCCAACCCAAACCATTCTGTGATTCTGTGATGATCCAAGATCCCAGTCATCTCTACCAATTCTACTGATGCATTTCATGTTGACATGTCTGATCAGCCAACATCTTTTGTCACTGGTGAAAATACCCCAAGGGTTGCTGTAACACCTTCATCACAGCTACTTCTTTGATGAAAGGGCTGAATAGGAGCAACAACAAAGAGAACTGAAGGAGATTAGTCTTTGGGCTGAGGCAAAACGGGCAGTGTGGTTCAGTTCCTCAACAAGCAGAAAGTCTTGCTCCTCTCTTTGAAGCACCAGGCATATTTAAAATTAAAAAAAAAAAAAAGAGAAAAATCTAAGATCTGGAGAATATAAATGGGAGCAAAAGCTGGTTAGTCATCAGGAAGTTCTCAAAATGCCCACACCCCCTTGATTTTTGCAGATTGCTGCCCGCTCCTCTGAAGGACGCAGTGGAGGTATCTATGTGGAGGAAATGCTACACCATGCCAGAAGTGAACGCTGCACTCAGCAAGATCCAGCTGGTGGGGTATTCTCAGAAAATTGTGAGTACCAGCAAATCTGTCCTCAGGTCAACACTATCAACTTGTTGTTTCCCAGCTTTTCTCTGGAAATGCCCTTCCTTTTCTGTTTTCCCCCCGTGTGAGATCTAGTTACCCTAGCCTAGGAAAGTAAGACAAGACTACATTGCATGTCCCTCAGCCTGCCTCCCAGGAAGGGTTCTTCTTTGGTGAAATCAGGGAGTATCCATTTGTTTCTCCTCTTCCTCGGGGAGGCCAATTTTCAGGCGGTGCACCTGCGAATTTGGAGTTGATGGCTGGCCCACTGAGAGCTGGAAGGATGCACCAAATGAATGTATCCTCTCTCTCCGTAAGCCACATCCCCCCTCTGAGTTACCGTATCTCACTTCTGGGAATCTTTTGAGTGCTTTAGCCTCCACTTTCTTTTTTATACAGTAAATTAGGGATTGTAAACAAAACCTAATGGTTCGACCTGAACTTCAAGCACTCCTTTCCCAGGGTTCCCAGCTCACAGTTGTTGTCTATAACACTGTTGTTGACTGTAATCCAGTCTAGTTTTTAGAATGAACTGAACCAACAATTCAGTAGTCTGCAGACACGCTCTTCCATGTGTGAGCCATGATACTTGCTATTATTGCTCAAGGCCCCAGGAAATGAAAAGGTGGATTAAAGTGAGGTGTATACCCAAAGCTCTTTATTTACTCCTTTCTTAAACAATGGGCCACTGAAGTTTTGAGATTACTGTTAGTGAGTAGTTTGAAACAGTAATCCGTGGTGCTGTGTACTAAATTTGGTGGATTTAGGTTTGTGAGGGGCTGCATTACAGCTGGTGAAAAAAGACCCCAAACCACCACTAACATGGCTGGTGACATAAATAACGGCTGCAGTTTTATCTAGCAACTGGACAGGTTGAGGGCATTTGGACTGCCCAGTATCCAGAGATGGCTACTGTTCATTTTTAACTATACTCACAATGTGGATGTATCTCATCTAATTTTAGATCTGTGCATCCAAGCCAATCATGCTTTTATAGTTACTGGGAAAAAAGAGACATTTCTAGAGCGTATTTTATCTCTTCCCAAAGCAAACTTTTAGAATAATCAGGCCCTAATTAGCCAGTTAACCCAAAACATGGCAACATCAAGAATGATTTGTGGTCCACTTTTCATGTCTGCATATCAGCAGAATCTAGAGCCTTGGCTTACACACTGTGAGAGATTGGAGACCCTGTTTTGTTTTGCAAAGGTTCCAAATACATATTGGGATACTAGAAAAATCATTAGTATTGCATGAATCAGATGCTTGTTCTATTATTCAGTAACCAGAGAGTAGATCACATTAGTGAGATATACATGGAGGCTTATTTTCCTTTCTCAAACAAGCGTAACACATTACCGCGTACAGATAAAGCAATACACTTTCTAAAGGAGACAGCTCTCAGGTTGCTCATGCTCAGAGCTGAAGCTGAAATTTGG
This sequence comes from Limnodromus scolopaceus, assembly GCA_028565335.1. Taxonomy (NCBI): domain Eukaryota; kingdom Metazoa; phylum Chordata; class Aves; order Charadriiformes; family Scolopacidae; genus Limnodromus; species Limnodromus scolopaceus. The sequence goes on from JAOXNO010000024.1 coordinate 118,425,685, forward strand.
ATTGAGTTGGCAGGGTTTTGATTCTAATCACAGGTAGATAGCATTTGAAAAGACATAAAATTAGAAAGTGAGCGAGACTGCAGTTAAGTTTATGTTTTCCACAGCAATATGTGTAACCCAAGCAGAGTTTTATACCAGTACAGAACTACTTGCCCTTCCTTCTCTCCTGATGGCCAGTGTCAATAACATTTGACTAAGGGAGTATAGAGGCTTCAAAGATGGCTCCTTTTAGAGTTATGGTTCAGTGTGAACTCAGTTCAATGCCATAGAATTCACACAGAAGAGAGACTTTATGAAGGCCCTACTTCAGGAAAAGCTTTTCTCAGAGCATCTATCCTGTTAGACACGGGTAAATAGAAACAGCAGACATAAAGACTCAGGAAACTAGCTTCATAAAGGCTTTGAATAACAGAACTACTTTTAAAATTGATATCACTGATGATAAAATGACCTGTTCTGACTTCTCTCGAGGGCACGCTCAAGTTAATGTCTCTTGCTATGTGTTTCAGGAGCTATTTGGTGCTGTGCAGGTCACCCCTCTCAGCTCAGGCTACGCTCTGGGAAGTTCCAATTGGATTATCCAGTCGCACTATGAAAAAGTTTCCTATGTTTCAGGATCTTCTCTGCTTACAACACACCCTCAGGTACAGCCTCTGACTTCTCTTCGTCTCCTACAGGGGGAAGTGTCTTTGCTGAAAAAAAAAAGAGAGGGGCTTATTCGAGCTGGGATGAGGTGTAATCTAGAAGCTGTACTAAGGTACCTGTGGTAGCAATTGGGAAATTCTCCTTCACCTTAAATAGGAAATTTTCAACAGAGTTAAACAATAGAGCATTAGTGACTTTTTTTAAAATCCATATTTCACCAAAGAGTCTTTACGGACAGTTCACAGACTGCTTCTATATCACTTCTGAAACATCCTTCCTTGGGAGAAATGATAGCTAACTGGCTGCCAACTTTTCCACCCTGCTCTGCTAAGGGCAAAGTCTTTATAGTGCTGTAGATGTAATTTCCAGTAAATTAATTCTCTCTAGATCCATAAATTCTGAGTGCGAAGAATGGCTTGAAGTTTGCAGTACCGTGTGCTTCAGAAGTTGTCAAAATAGTTAAAAGCAATATTAGCAGGAGGTATTTAAAAATAATTTAGAAAATGTGTCAGGCTCATGATCAGTAAGTAATTTCCCTCAAGGTGAGTATCTTCTAAAGAGCTTTGCTTTTGAGCATCCTTCATTTAAAAGCTTGATCTCAGAAGCTGAACAACTACAATAGATAAATCGTCCTTAATAGTATGGCTGTACTTTTCTACATGCAATGCATCAGAGCCTCTAAATCCCTTTTTCTCGTCAGCCCCACACTGGCCTGGCTTGTGCTCTTTTGTCACCTTCTAGTGAAGGAGCAGCAGCAGGATTTGACAATATATAAATGGAATATTTCTGTGAGGAGAAACTTTGCACTATAAGAAGTAATTAGTAACTGAGAGTGTTTTCTCTTCATTTATATGAAATGGTGATTCAGTTTCTCAGGTTAGACTGGTCCTGCTTCATCATTTTCCAGCATTGAACATTTCTTTGGAAACTTCTGGTAAAGTCCCTGTTTTTAGAGAAATTCCCTGCCAGTGGCAGGGAATGGTCTGTGAAGGAACTGTTGGGTAAGAGCAGAGCCTGAGCAGCAGACCTGCACTCACTCACTGCAACCTGCGGGAGAAGTGGTAGCAATTAGGGCAGTTTCAGCTTTAAAAAGTACAGGAGAGTGTCCTGCAAGCCCACCTGAAACCCTCAGGACCTGCTGTCTTTGCTAACAGGAGATGAAACCTGGACTATTCACTCTGCTGATGGTGTTGCTTGTCCCATGCGCCCTCCGAGAGCATTGCACTTTGCATTATTTTATACTACCACATAATTTGAAGGAATAGCTTATCAGGTAGCTGAAATTGCATCTAGTTTGCCCTTTTCTTATTATTTACCACATCACAAATCTTCCCAGATATCACCTGCATATCAGATATCATCATTGTCTTATGTTTGCTTCCAGAATGTTGTTGAAGACAATGCATAGCTTTTGTCCCCTTGTATACCAGTACAAGCTCCCACAATAAGGCGATTCTGAAATAACTGGTGGGTTTTGTGAGCTGCCAACCAGCTCTTCATCTGTTTGACGTTTGACAGACATTATGTAATGATAACAGTATCTTGAGTGGCACGGAGTCAAAATCGTCTTCCAACAAATCAGCTTTTTTTCATCAGGGAGTGAAAAGTTGTTTGTCTGACCTGTTTCTCCATAGAATCACGGTGAGCAGTCAGAGTGAAATTCCTGTTTTTCAACAGTGCATGAAAACAGTCACTGTGTTTTGTTTAAAAAAAATTATATCCAGTTAATCAGCATGTGTTTAAGTAAATACATACCCAGAGCTTTTTGAATAATAGTAAAAACCTTAGCACTACTTTGATGGAAAAATGCTTCCTCCTCTTACCTCTTGTCTAATAGACACAGTAATAGCCTAGAAAGCATTTCCTTCTCTCAAGGTGCGAACAGGACACGGTTCATCTCACCTAACCCAAACTGGGCCCCCACCCAGTCCTTCCCTCCTTCTCCCATCTGCCAGCACTGGGATTTATGTGCCGACATAGTGGAGGTGGCAGCACGGGTGGAAATTAGCAGTCATGGGAAGAGAGTGGGATCCCTTCTTTGGTATAAATGATGACTTGAAGTTTTCTTGAAATTTTAGGTTACATTGTAATCAGCAGAGAATTATGGTACACCTGTAATAACCTTTATTAACGTCATTAACATCCATCTCTATTAACAACAGATAGAAAGTGAATCAGTTAGTTTAGCTTAGACATGGCCCCAGCACAGGTTGGCTGCAACTGGGTGCAGTGGATACTTTTAGGCTGATCTTGGATGTGGCAGCAGGAATATCTTGTGAAATCCTCAGCGGGTCTGTAGGACGTGTGTGTGAAGGGTTCAGCAAGATGGTATTTGTAGCTGCTGAAAATAACTGAAGAGCTTTAAAGGGTTGGTTTAAGAGTTTGGTCTGGCACCATTAGTTGTTCCCTCTACTTCTGTCTTCTGGCAGATGGTTTCTACTGAAGATTTTGCCTCACCCTCTGCTGAGGCTGAATTGACACCGTTGCCACTGAAGTGGAGAACAGAAGTTGACAGCACCGGTTCAGACATGTCACTAAAAGCATTTTAAGACATATTCTTTACATTAACCCTCAAAAATCAATGCAAGCCCTCTCAGTGCAATAGCAGCTGAAATTATGCGTATCTAATATGGCATAATCATTATGTACATTATCACAGGCAGATTCAATATTATTTTTTATTGCATTATTGGCATTTCATTTTCACGGACACGCTGTGGAGAGTCAAAGATGGCAGTAAATCTCATGGAACGGGTCAGGTCCTAGAAGGTGGTACACAGTGTAAACTTCTGTCAAAGTTGAGATGAAAATCCCCTGCATGTTTAATGGAGCAAGGTCTTTTTCAACTACTTAAGAATGGCACTGAGGGACTGTGAGCAAGGGAATTAACTGAACAGTGGTCTTCTAAGTTCAGTATAGGAAATCTCTTCATCACTCTCTTCGGGTGGAAACCTTTCCTGGTTGGTGAGACAGCAGAGGGTCTGTTGACAATAAATAACCATAAAACACCAGGCACTTGGCTGCAGTTGCCCACCTTTGCTTGAACAGTAGCTGTGGGAAACACAGCCTGGTCCAGGGTGAGGCTAAAAGTCAACTTTTCACTATAGTGTTACTGCATCTGCAGAGAGAGAAGCGGATTTTGCCTTTTCAAGGTAGGATTATGCTAAATTTCAAGTATCAAGAATATATATTTAGTATCAGGTCACACTTAAGTGTAATTTCTGAATATCTACTCTATGTTTGCTAATGGAGAGAAGTGGGTATGCATTTTCATACTGCCTTAATAAATTGTCAGTATAAAACATGTCAAATGATTGACCTCAGTGGAAAAAGTGTGAGCCTTTACACACAGTCAAGGCAGAAAACGTGTTTGGTTTAACATTAGACTACCTGCCCGTGACCAGGTTGCCACACAATTTCCTTGGACTATTTAATTGTTGGTCCCTCTGTTATATCTGTGAGCCATGGGATAGACTCTGCAGATGTAAGCTCTTGTGTCCCCCGGGAAGCAGACGTGGCATGGATAGATGCTTGTGATAGCTACCTTCAGCCCTTCTACCACCTAATCTAGGGTTGTACCTATGACTGTAGGTCATCAGTACAGCATATGCTGTAGACCCGGCAGATCAGAGGTCGTAGCCCGATGAAGTAATTTATTTCACTTTGACATAACTTAGCTTCTAGCACAGGCTTTGGAGAAAGGTATTAGAGGAGGGCATGGTGCTAATCTGATTGACTAGGGGAGATTGGTAAGGCAAGCCATATTTGCTGTACTATTTTAGCTCTGCTGTTGCATTGGGAGTGGGGTTTGATGGTTTTTTGTGTTGCTGAATCTATGATTTTTGACCTGTTTTCAGCTGCTGGCTTTTAAGGAAATACTTATCTGTTTGGCCTAGTGTTATAGCTACATATAGAAAAAAAATACATATAAGCAATTATTTCTGAGATAAATAAACATATCAAGGAATCTAAACTGATATCCTTTTTCTACCAGCAGTAGCCATTTACCATTACACTAGAACAGACTTCTGAAAAGGCCTGTGCAAACAATCTGAAATGAGCATTTGAAAGCCACGGTTGTAATCCTGCAGGAAGGGGAGCAGACCTCCCAGTCAAGGGAGAGCCTTGTGTCGCATTCAGCTTCATGCACAAAAAATTGAGAGCTTCAAGCCCCAAATCCTTTGCTGATCACACCTCTTCCAAAGAGAATCCACTGAAGGTTTGAGGAAAGTGGTACCTGCCCCCGGTAGACAGTGAGCCCTGGAAATCAAAGCCGACACCTTGATTTGCGAAGGGGAGCGAGCTGGAAGCCAGTGCAGCCAGAGAGAGGAATGCAAGTGTTAAACCCTTCCTGACTGCACTGCCACATCCTCGGCAAATTATTGTCTTTCCAGTGTTCAGCTCCTCAGGCCATGAAACGATTAGTCTATGGAGACTGCTTTGAGATAGATCCGATTACAGTTCCGTTGTTTGTCTTGGGCTGTAGTGTGCAGGTAAACAGTTGTATGTGTTTTTATTAACTCCAGTTCCATTTCCACAGATGGAGGGATGTTAAGTTTAAAGCATTCCATGTGTTTCCCTTCTTGGTCACTGCCTCTATTACCTATTGCAGTCCTTTTAGTAGAGAGCAGAGAAACCTGCGTTATAACTCTCATGTTACTCATTTATTTCACTGTGCTCTGTTTCAGCCCATGGACCAGGCTTCTCTTAAAAATAGTGATGTTCTCATCCTGACGGGTCTTACACAAATCCCTACTGCTAACCCAGATGGCATGGTAGGAGAGTTCTGCAGCAACTTGGGTAGGTCGATGAAAGGCGACTATTTTATCATCTTATTCATTGCTTTGGGTGGGAAATAATTCTGAGATTCCTGGAATTGAGTAAGTTGTCCAGCTATAGCTTCTGGCATAAAACTAGCTGTTTAGATTTTACGATGTGCTCCTGATGTCATTAATAGAGTAAGTGCTTGGAGAGACACAAGTTGTACCTAAAATGTTTTGGAATGGAACAGGTATAATGAGATTTAATCATCTGCTGCTCTTGGTTTGCAAAGTATTTTGCTCAGCTGCCAACAGACTACGTGTTGCCTAGGTTTTGGATATTGTTCCCAGCTGAAATATTACTATTTCCTTCCTGTATATCAGCCAGTGTAAAATCTTTACATGCTTTTTTATGACTTTCAGTTTTGAAAACAAGCACATCTGCTTCCCTTCTTACACCTGATTTTTAAATATATCAAAAGCAAACAGCACAATCTCTCTTTAAAAAAAATAAATCGAGATATATTTATAGAACCCAGAAATATAAAACCTAATCAGACGCTTTCACAGCTGGAAAAGCTGATAATTGCAAAGCTGTGATAGCAGTGTGAATGGCAGCATTTTCCAGCCTGTTTGGAATGTCACATCCAGTGCTGTTCTCTCTCCCCTTCCCCCAGCTCAGTTCCTCTGTGCTCTCACCCTTCTGTCATCAAACCACTTGCTCATCTCTGTCCTGCTGTAGATTGCCTGTTCTTTTATCAGAGATCTTCCCTTCATTTTAAACTAACTGTTTTTTACCAAGAAGACTAAAAAGCTTGTGATGGGAGGATTGCTACAAAGGTTATCAAAGGCATTAGAAGTCAAAATCAGGGAATCCTCATGGTAAGCAAGTGTTCTGGTCACCTGGGAGAAATTTGAGCTGTAGGATTTCGGTGGCTACCCAAGGTTGCAGAATAAGCCTGAGAACAGAACTGAAATCCAAATTCTTAGTCTTAATTTTTACCCATACCCTTGGAGGGTATCTAGGGACTGTTGTGGGATGTACAAGGTAAAATTACATGGGATTTGGGCTTTGTTTATATGAAAAGAGAAGTTAGAGGGTCAGGATGGTTGCTTGGAGTGTAAATACCTATTAATAGTGTGTGATTTGGCATTTTATAAGAATGATAATCATGGGTTATGCCAAAGATCCCCTCTGCCAACATCCTGGCTCCAATAGGGGCCGTGAGCAGATGCCTAGAGAAGAGTAGAAGAACAGGGTGAATTTATGTGATACTTTTCCCTCATAATCTCATAGCCTTAGAGTATTTTTATTTCAGGAATTTCCTGAATCAGACATGGCTTTTGCGTAGTTAGTAATGTTCCATGGATTTCTCCTCCAGGAACTTGTTCAATCTCCCCATGAAGCTGTCTTAATTCTTACCACCTGTGACTTCCTTTCCTGAGCGATGTGTGTGTTTACGTGTGTGTATTATGGTCTGTGTTTTCATTGTTTTTAAGCATTGTTAATTTTATTACCCTATGAGCTGTCGCAGATAAGCTCTGGTGACCTTGTCATGCTAGATCCACATGTGCTGCCCTTCTCTGTTCTCTCATCTCACCTTAAACTGCCAAGGAAGCAAGTCTGAGCTGAAATGGTAGATTTTTTACTGGAGGAGCCGAGGAGTGGTACCTCTTGCCCTGCTGCCACCTCTGCTTGCAGAGATGCTCTAGGAAACACCTTGGTGGTCACTCATGTCTCGAACTGCACCAGCTACACACTGAGTAAACAAGAATGAGACTGTTGTTAATTAAAATGCTTTTAAAAATTACACAGAGTCTTAAAGATGTAGCTTTGGGCCAAAGCAAAATCCAAAAGATGAATGCATATAAATAACCGTGTTGCATATGTAGGTACAGGTGGGTGTTTGTCTGCACAAGTTGTTCTGGTTTACAGAAACATTCTGAACTATTTTGAGGGTTTTGCAGAAGGTCTTCAAGGCAGCTTCTATCTCAAATGATACAAACTCAGAGAAATTAGAAAATTAATATTAAAGACAAAAGGAAGATATATCCTTAAAATAATGCCATTATTAAGAATCTGGAATTTGAGTGGTATTTACCAAAAAAACAGCGACCTGAAGAAATTTAATAATTCTATGAATAACGCAGTGGTAGGGCTGCCTTTTACATGACACCAACAGTATTTAGACATCTACCCAATATCAGCAGAAGAAAATAGTGAATCTTTCAAATGTGTAAAAGAGTCCAAAAAGCAATAGGTTACTGGGAAAAGCAGTAGAGTACATAAGCTGAACACAACAGTTTTCAGATATTTTTACCGTTTCCAAGATGTTCAGGGGTCTTCACAAGAAGCTCAGAATACACTAGGTAAAGATTCTAAAGCAAATGCTGGAAATTTGCAAAAATGCTTATCATGAGGTAAAGGCATGTTTGTGAGTAAGTGTTGTGAAGCACAGGAATGGAAGTGTGAAAATTTCACCTTGATCTCCGTTTTCATCCCAGCACGTGGAATTGTAGACGTGTGGTTTCCTCTCCACGTTGTGTGTGCAGCCCCGAAACCGTGCTTTGTCACCTCTCCATGTTCCTCTCAGCTTAGCCCAAACCCCTCTTTTCCAGTGCTCAGCACTGCGGCACCAGCACTCTGCAGCTCGACAAAAAGCAATTTTTATTTTTTTTTTTTGTATTTTTACATTGCCTTGGGCGTCATCAGCAAAATTGCCAGACTGTCTATAGGGACAGTTTGTGATATTTTGTGTGCATTTGTGCCTCTGTCTGTGTGTGTGTGTGTTTATATAAAGCAGAAAAGAGCACAGTTTGCTTTTCAGGTGCCAACTTGACCTTGTGGTGGCAGCTGTTCGAAAAGCAAGTATCTCATTGTGAGTTGTAAATTGAACAACTTGTTATGGAGCTACTGAAGGAGACTAAATTTGAAATGCCAAGATTATTATACAACTTTTATCAAGAGAGTGCATCCATCAGTCACAGAGATAAATTGGGCTTTAAAAAGCTTTCAAATATACGTGTCCTCTTAGTGACAACTATAGAAAGTTGCTGTGGTGGCGCAGAGAGCCAGATTGGACCTGCTGCTTGACGGAAAACGAGATGTTTTGTGAAAGTTTCCAGCCCTGCTTTGCTGAAGCTGGGAGATAATTCTTACCCCTTTATGGGACCACTTGAGAGCATCCTCAAGGAGTTGTGCCCAGCTCTGCTGACCACAGCACATAGAAATAAACCTTCACTGAGGAACTGAGTAAATGTATTCTAAACCAAATGGTGTCATACAGAGCCTTGTCAGTGGTGGGACAGCCGTGTTGCTGTCCTTTCCTGTACTTGGCCAGTCTCCAAGGTGTTCCGCCAGGAACATGGGATTTTAGGTGCCATCATGCCTGGTTCCATGGTCTAGTGACCAGAGCAGCTGGCTGGAAGAGCGCCCCACTCCCTGGCCTGTGATATTACATTAATTATTGATAACCAGCTCCGTAGTTCTCCTGGGGACAGAAACTCAAGTTGATGTCTGCTCCACGGACTTCCCATTATTTTCTCTGTGGCCCCAGGAATCTTGAATTTCTGCTTGTTTACAACAGAAGAGGCTTGAGGTTCCTGTAGCAAACCGATGGCTGCAGGGAAGGGAGAGCTGTGAATTCAAACTCTAAGGCTTAGGAATGAAACTCACATTTTTCATGGCCTGGACAAATACTTTAACCAGCCCATCATTAGATGAAAGCTCTTCCTCCTGCCTCTTCAAAGGAAAGAGTGAGCCATTTGTCTTAACAGGGTGAAGGTAGCTGGTGCCTGAGGGAAAGAAGGAACCTGTTTCTTGGAAACCTTGGTGTTTCAGCAGTATCTTTGTTCAGAGCAGAGACAGAGCTGAAGAAATAACCCCTTTCCTGAGCATTTTCCACTGATCACTAATGCCTCCTGTGCTCTGCAGCCCCTGTCTCTGCCCCACACCACATTCTCGCTGCTCTGAATGTAGGTACTTATCTTTCCTCTTTGCAGAATTTTTGGGTGCATAACAAAGCGATGCAAATTCTGGTCCTGGAGCCAGAGGCTTAACTTTCGGCCCCCAGATGGCTTTCAAAATATCGTTCTTAATCTCCTCATTCCTCTCTTCACATCCTGTTTACAGATGGGATAGTTTAGACTTACCCATGGAAGAGGGATAATATAACACATTGCTGGGATGTTTTGTTAGATCTTTTAGGAAGAAATTCTTTCCTGTGAGGGTGGTGAGACCTTGGCCCAGGTTGGCCAGAGAAGCTGTGGCTGCCCCATCCCTGGAGGGGTTCAAGGCCAGGTTGGAGGGGGCTTGGAG
>JAOXNO010000024.1:118442453-118475039 GCA_028565335.1 Limnodromus scolopaceus
CTGTGCAACCTGCTCTGGGTGGACCTGCTCTGGCAAGGGGTTGGACTAGATGATCTCCAGAGGTCCCTTCCAACCCCCGACCATTCTGTGATTCTATCATCTGTAACCTGCAATACCCCTACCCCATGATGGACTAGATGAATCTCTTCATTGCTAATTCCTGATACGTAGTGGCTGTTTTGCAAAACCAGTTTGTATGGTGGGAGGTAGCAGCTCTAGGCATAGAGCAACACTCTCTCAAAAGCCTGTCTTAACAGCAAACCCCAAAACAAAGTAATACCAGGCAAAGAAAGACTGAGGCTGCGATTTCGTTTAGTGCTTTTCCTGAGGTCATAAATCACTGAAGTTTGGACACGCTTGAGAACACCAGGTCAGATTGCTCCTTTCTGCTCTGTAAGATGCATGGTTTGGTTTAGTTTGGTTTTAGACAATCAAAGGGTACTGAGATTTATCCAGATGACTGACATGGAAGACACCCGTGCTCACCAACACAGCACCAAGACGTCCATGCCAGGTACCCCATGCTCAGCACATGCTTTTGACTCCTTGTTGCTTTGCTGTCCTCTGAGGGACTGTCACCCTTTCACTTCTGTAGCTCTCAGCTGCCTTGGGCTGCCCTCCAGTTTTAGTGATACCTACAGCTGGTGGTGGTTCAATGCTGTCAGACTGTTTCCAAGGCCTGGGAGAAAAGCTGGGTTTCTTTTTCTTCTCTGAAATACACAGTTGGAACAAACTGTACACAGAAGAGGGGCAAAATCTTGCAGCTGACACTGTACATGTAACTCATACAGTGTGAATCATCTATATAAACTCTTTTCAGTACAGTCTTTAATAAATGTATTATTTATTCCCTAGCAGAAACCCTGTTATGGCTGTGCAAAGAGTAGTCTCAGCTACTGTGATGTTTTGGTGTAATTTTAAGCAGGCAAAATGGTCTTAATACAGACTGGCCTGAAAAACCTGTCCGTGGCCAGGACCATGGTTTAGGAGGGAGCAAGGACTTGAACCCAAGGCTTCCAGTTTCTAATTTGTGCGCCTTTGTGAGCAGCCAGCCTTTTTGTCTTGGGGAAAGTTTCTCTTTCAAAATCTGTGACTCTGCAACCTTACAATCCGGAGCTCTGCTTACTCCCACTTAAGGGAATTTTTAATGAGTATCAGAAACAGACATTGAATGATCATTTTTATTGGATAGGTTGTTAGTGGAGAATTGTCTGACTTTTCAAAGTGATGGTAGGCTTGTGCAATGTAATACCTATACAGAAAAGATGTGCTTAGCTGCTCAGCTGTTGGAAGAAAATAGGGAATTACTCAGACATGCCTCTTGGTTATTAGTGAGCATTAATAACGTCCCTGGCATGATACATCAGAAAGGACAGGCCAGGAAATAAGCTTCTCATTATCTACAGAACACGTCCAGCCCAGCAGGCTGGCTGCTCCTGAAATTCGATGTTCTTCTTAGTTGTATAAACAGCAGGATTTAAAAACAAACAAGGCAAAAAAACCCCAAATTGCTGATGTAGTCTCTTGCAGCAATGAGTTCCGGTGGTGCCTGGTGCATAGTGTAAAAGAGCACTGACTTCCTTTAATCAGTTATGATTGTATTTTGCATTTCACTTAACTATCCCTTGATTATCGTTAGAAGAGTATAAATAAAAGTATCTTCATCTTCTTTAAAATTATTATTTTTATTTCATCTTACTCTGCTCTCTCTACTAAGTTGTTGAAGGCTTTTTCATTCTCTTTGCATGGAAATTTTCCAGATTTATGATTTATGTTACCTGTTTTGAGCTCATTCCTTGTTCTGCTGAGCTGAATAAAACCAGACATGCTGTTTGACTTTGCAGAGAACCGAAACACTTCTACTCCCCCCTTGTTACTCCCAATTTAATGTAGCAGTAGGTGTTCCTCCTATCTCCATACAATTTTTTTGGGTGGCAATTTGTTTCCTAACATCCAGTCCGAGTGAAGAGGGAATATCCTGTCCCTCTGTTAGGAGTAAGGAATGTGGACTGAAGTGCTTCAGGCTTGTAGGGATGGATTTGGACATCAAGTCCTACTGAAGTTAATGTGAATGGAGTGTCCAGATTCTTGCTCAAGCTTTTGAAGTCTTGTCTGCAGCTGTTCAGCAGTGGAGAAGCTAAAAAAGCTTCTTTTTAAAGTTATTTCTCTGTGGTTGCTGGGGTAAGAGTTGCTGGGACTCTGTTGGAGGGGGTTAGGATCTGAAGCAGGAGTTGTACATTCCAGACAGGGATTTCTCCAGAGGGAAACTGGGGAAGTGAAGTGGAGAAACAGTCAGTTAGGGAAGGGATGGATCGCTCTGTGGATGCCTCTCCCCTGCACTTAAGCAAAAGGGGCAATTCAGTTTTTCACCAGCACTTACTGTGACGGGGAAGAGAAGAGAAGGAGCTCAAACTGACGGATGTTTGTGAATATGGCGGGCTGGCCAAGGGAGGTGGTGGCTTTCACTTCCAAGGCACTGCATCAGTTCTATTCTAGGATTAACTGTCTAAATAGGCTTGGATTTAATGCCTAGCTGAAATGCTGTGGAGCATAAATCAGGAATTTGTTTTGTTTAGAAATGTTAGTCTGGTATCGCAGAACCAGCTTCTGGTGTTTTATGGAATTCCTTGGGCAGATGGGAATGTCCCCATCCTGTCACAGCCACAGCTGAGGAATTCACCATCTCCCCAACCATTTCAGCAGGAACCATGGATTGTACACCCTGTACCATCCCTCATCTGGAGGTAGAGGCTTTGTAAATGGACAGTTGAATTGTTCTAGCAAGGCAAAATGAGAAGCTTTCGCTCCTTTTCCTTTCTGCTCGATCTTTACACAGACAATTTCAGGCCATAAGATTAGTGAATCTAGACTTCTCTAAATGTCCGCAACAGAAAAATTTGAGAGGTAATTTATATTGATCGCTATTTGCCAGTGGAGGAAGAATTTGGATTTGCTGTCCTCTTATTAAGGATTCTGTTGGCAACATCTAAGAGAAATGGCTAGGAAAAGCCTCTTTTTCTGACTGAAAATAGCCATGGTGGGAGTAATATTGATTCTGTGATCCTTAAATACTGGCATTTGTCTTCTTCATCTTTGCTTCCCTCCTCCATATACCAATTCCTGCCTAACACATTCAAAGCAATAAATACCCGGAATCAGGTGACTGTATAGTGTTATGTTTTGTCTTATGGTATTATATTGAATTAGGCTTCTGTTAGTGTTGGTCTTATGAAGGGAGTGAGGGAGGTGAAGTAATAAATGCATCACTCACCCATTGATAAGAGCCACATCTGTTCACAATTCTGGATGCAGAGCACACAAACACACGCAGAGTAAATAGCAGTGTATTTTGGCTCACTTCAATAAAGGGTACACAAAGGCTCTGGAGATTTATCCTGTTTATAGCAGCAGTTGCTGACCCTGTAAATCAAGTCTACAGCGTTAAAGGGAAGCATAACCATTTGGGATTTAAAAAAACCAGCTCTTCTCAGTCTCAGTTCAGTACTTTACCATCCTCTGTCTTTTAAGCTTTCAGTCAATAATGGCTCTTTCTGTAGAAAGATGCTCTGAACGTTGCTTCATTTTCAGAAATCAGCCCCGTTTTGAAAATACCCGTTGGTTAAAAGGCAGGCATTGGGTTTGGCCCAGGCTTGGTACAGGCTGGAGATCTGAACGTGACACGGTACTGACTGTTGGGCTTATACAGCTCATCTCATCTGTAGGTATAAAAGACTTGTACAAATCATTCCAAATTTAGTCCCCTTAATGATTTGTGACATTTTGTTGAACCTGTTTTGCAAGTTCAGCTCCATATATTTTTGATTGGGTATTTAGAAAAGATTTTGCTCTGGACACTGGAATCCACAGCTGCTTTATTGCTGGAGTGAGTAGAATGCCTCTAAACTTGTTTGTGTAGCCTTTCACCCCTGCTGTTCTCTCCTAGCTCTGAGAATCAGAGATTATGAGTTAAGGTACAGAGCTTCAGGAGGCTTATCATAGAAGATCTTCCAAGATTCTAAAAAAAGAATTGAAAAAAAAAAAATCACCCACACCTCAGGACATGGTGCCGAAGATTCAACATGTGCCCCTTTTCCCTCCTGAGGACCCCCAGTTAGAACCAGTGCACCCCAGCGTTATGCTAGATGTTTTGTTGCCAGAAATAAAAAAATAATTAAAAACCCCTGCACATAAAACCCAAGGTCCTGGAAACTGGATTAGAGATTCTGTGTCTCTGTAAAGTAATGGGAAGGGATTTGAAGCTTTGTTAGTGCTTTGCAGGAAAAACAGCTTCTATGTTTATAAACAATGACCATTTGTATAGGTACAGCAGCGAGACACGCTGTTGAGAATGCTTTTGCACATAAGCGTTGCTCTCACATCTCAGCAAAGGTTTGAATGCTGGATACCAATATATATATAATCCTAAGAAACCTGTGGAACATGATACTGGAAGAACAGTTTGTGATTTTTCAGAAGCGTGTCACATAAATGTGAGCTGTAGAAATGTCTTTCACTTAACTACAGGCTGGGCCGTGACAAAGTCTTGCCCTGGAATGTCACATATCCCATTTAATATTTGAAATAGAAATTGTCCCCTTCTTCCAGTTTAACCAATTAAAACTCGTTTTGCAACTTCAGTTTTGAGGCTTTTGGCTTCCCTCAGAAAAATCAGGGATAAGCTTTGTGGGGCCATTTCCTACCCGTTCTTTTAAATGCCAGTATTTTATGGGATCGAATTTGTTTTTCCCATTGTCTGCTAAATTGCAGTTTTTATTACTAAAGCTAAGTTTAGATTCTAAATATTGCACTCCAGATGTGTTAATCAGAAATCTTTACCAGCCTTAATTGCAGAAATGTTTTCAAGATCCAGTGCATATTAACTGCCAGAGCAATTATTGGATGCTTTTTTCCCAAATTTCCCTCTTGAAGATTAAATAGGAATTTGGCGTTATTAGCAAGCTGCAGAAAGTGCAGTGCCCGAGCTACTTCCTGCATGATCCAAGTATTCAGGTGGAATTAACGGATGGAAAAAACCTACAGTTTCAATCATCCATCAAACCCCAATCCCGTTCCATTCCAGCCATCCAGGTATTGCACAGTGGTTTTAATCATATCGGGAGTAAAATGCAAAATCACAGCAAAATATTTGTTGTTGGGAACTTGAAGGAGACCAAACTCAAGGAAGCAAAGGAGAAAGATAAATATTGGCGCCTGGAGGCAGCCAATTTTCTATTATTGGAGGGATATTGAGGATAAGTTTGTACATTGCTTGTTTTAGCACCAAAGCATATCTTTAGGTGGTGATAGCTGGATGCTGAGTAGGGTTGATACTATTGTTCAATGATGCTAAATTCAATTAAGAACCTAATTGTGTAATAACTTTAAGTTCTGAAGTGCTTTGTTGTGTGTTAAGTTGTTAAGAGGCTTAAAGACACATCAGAATTCTCAGCTTTCTGTTCATTTCCATGTGGGCACGCTATCTTGAGTTAGATCTACCATGGTAAAAAGTAGCAAATAAAAGAGAACCTGAATGATAAATTACAGCTTTGAGAGACCAGAAGAGCTGTTTATTGTCATGTTCTTTCTTAGTTCCTCTTTTGAAAATCGAATATGTTACAATGCAGAGAAACATCCTGTGTGGCAGGGTTTTCTGCCAGAAAGGCGTGATGCGCACGCATCATGTTATGACATGTAATGAAGAGCATGCTGTTTGCTAATTAGTCGTATCGTCTGGGGTTCCGCAGCACAGCAGCTGCAGAAACGTGTTGCTGAACCCTGCATATGGGAATTCTATATTTTAAGCGACGTTGCAACGCCTGACAGGAGACAGCAACGTATGGAGAGCTCTTTGATGAACAGTCCCAGATCCTTTAAAAACTGGCTGACAAAGGAAGTGCCATTCCCTTCTTTCACACTTTTTATTTCCCTGTATGTTCTTAGTTGTTCAGTGTGTGATTTCCTTGTGTTAAATTGCATACTTTGTAAGAAAACTGTATGTACAGTTACTTTCAGGCTGGGGATAGAAGCATATAACTGCCAAGAAAATACTTGCAAAACATTGCATGAAAGTTCTTAGCAGACCAGTCTATTACGTTACTTTTTAAGTTAAACCTTGCTTTGCAGATTAGAAAACAGTGGTGGGAGAAATAAAGCAAAAAACTTCTTCAAAAAGTTCCTTGATAACTAAAATTCCCCATCTTGGTAGAGAAATCTCTTCCACGTGCGTAGTTGATTGCACTCTGTTTGCCAGCTCTAGTGACAAGTACTTCTTACTGCTCTTAGTTCATTATTATTAGTTTCAGTAATCTCCTTAACTAGGAAGGGCAAGTCAGTCTGGTCTTCCATGATTTTTCAGAGGCCTTGAGTGTGTGCGGACCTGTTACACCAATGAAACCCATAGCAACATCTGCTGGAGGCAAAATTGCCTGGTACTTCGGCGATGGCAAGAAAACCGGGTTAAACATCAGTGCCCAGAGCTCTTCGTAGACATGGCAAATAGGAAAAAAAGTGGGTTATTTTGAATTTGGCAGCTGAGCGTGCTGTTCACTCCAGGAAACTGTAAGCAGGGAGCGTTTGCAGAGTTTCCTCTCGGTTACCACGCTGCCGGTACCAGAGAAACGAGAGCAAGGACTTGGAGGCACCTGGCCCCACGCTCCAACTTCCTTTTCATAACATGTAGGACAGTCATGACTAAATCTGTTGGAAAATCTAGGGGGTATGCAGGAAGGGACTCTGCGATGAATTAGAAATAAACCGTAGAATATTTATAATCTCCTATAAATAAACACACTGAACTGCAGAGCGCAGAGGCGTGAAAGTTTGTAATGTCTGGATTTTTGGTTTTTTATTGCAGCTCATTCAGACAAACAAATTGAAACATTATCCCAGCATCCATGGAGACTTCAGCAACGACTTCAAGCAGCCATGTGTTGTGTTCACTGGACACCCCTCTCTTAGGTTTGGGGATGTGGTTCATTTCATGGAGTTGTGGGGAAAATCTAGCTTGAACACCGTTATATTCACAGGTAAGTAAAATGCAGATATCGTTATCAAATCAACAGTAGATTGTGCACTCTGGTTAAGTGTGGCCACATCCTAAGGGCTTTACTCATTTGTTCTGGGGCAGAAGTTTCTGACCTCAGTAGGAGCTCATCTAAATTAAGACCCCAGGATTGACTGTAGGGGCTAATGTAATTATTGTGCCATTTAATTCATTTTAGCCCTGCAGAGCCAACCTTTGCCATGCAGAGTCCATTCCTGCCATTTCTAAGCAAAATCTTTGTTATGCACAGCAGTAAAATGCCTACAGGAAATTAATTTTTGGATTAAAAGCGGCTGGCTGCAAGTTAAACCCAGGCAAGACCTAATTGATGCTGGTCAGAAAGGAGAAACACTTCTTCTCCCTGCTGCATTGGAACCACAAACCTTTCCTCATCCTTTCTCCTGCCCTTTCATCTAAACCTCAGGCAACCAGACAGTCTGTTTCTAAAGATGTTTCCGAAGCGGGTGCCTCATACAGACCTGCCAGCATGATCTCTGCTGTTGCTGCCTTTTGGCTGAGCCTTTTTTTTCGGATGCTTTTTTGGCTGAAAGACACGTTTGTATCTGAAGCTGAAGGTACAGCTCTCGCTAATTCCCTGGGGAGCTCTTTCCTTTCTCAGTAGCTCAGGCTGCCAGGGGCACAACAGGTCTTTTAAGTTCCTCCTCTTCTCCCAGTCCGCTTCCAGTGCTGATCCTACTTTTAATGGGTTTAACGAACCAAGCCCTGCCTAGCTCAGAATGAGCTGTGATCTGAGATCCACAGCTGCATCCTAGGACCACACCAATCATGAACAGCAAAACAACAACATTTAAGAGAGATGATGACAACTGGCAAAGGGAATATCTTCCAGATTTTGATCTCCTTTAAAAACACTTCAAAGCCTTCCCTACAGCTGATGTTCTGTCCAGGTGCCTCCTCCTCTTTAAACCCGATGTGTCATCCCAGCAGGACCCTACAATGGGCACGCTTCGGATCTGAGGAGAGAAATAATCCTTTAGGCCATTGCTGCTGATTTTATGTATAATGAGCTCTGGCGTAATTGGGAGATGTGTTACATACAACTTGGCCAGATAAAAAAAGGTGTGGATTTTGGAGTAGGACAAAGTAATTAGAAATGGGGAGGAGAACACCAAGTAACTGATCAAACCTACTCCCACAGCAAAGGCATGATGGAGTCCCACTGTTAAGCTTATTTTACTCCTCTTTTTAGGGAATAGGGCTGCTGGAAAGCATGTAATCTCCTAAAGCAGAGACAGCTGGGAAAGGGTTATTTCCTTCCTTTGTGTTTTTAACGTAGACTTGAGACTAGTGATGAGCAAGTCCCTTTGACTCTTTCACAATATCATGACACAGTATCATGACACTGCTAAACCAATTTGGAAAGATTTAAATAAGTAAGTGTGCAATTGGCCCTAGTGCAAGGGGAAGCAAGATACAAGGGCATTCCTGCTGAGCAGATAAGACACTTAAATTGGGACTGTTTATGCTGGGAGATGGCACATGGTACCACAGCACAAACGTCATAGCTGTCACAGATGTCACACATCATCGCTCCTGATCTTTGAGGAACTTTCAGGAGATTATGCCCTAATTACGGTAATTGGTAAAATTGCAATATAGATATGCATTATCTTGGAAATAGTGAATTCTACTCCACTTGGGACTTCAATTAACACCAGAGTGTATCCACCCTCTGCTGGGCTGTGCAGAGGAAATCGGTGGCGTTAATCATGTCCTGAATGTGCTTCCCACTGTCAGCGAGGGTGCCAGAAACTGGCCTCGAATGGCAAGAACTCTTACTCTGTGCCTTCTTGTAGGGAGAGGTAATTGACCTTTCCGTATTAATATGTAATCCTTCTGTGAAGCGAGGAAAATAGAGCAGTCTTCTGTGAGAGCATGGCCCTGGGAAGCTGTTAAAGCACCTGAACGGCTGTCGTAACAGCCTCTGGATACATTAGGTCATGATCTTTGAGATTGATTCCCAGTTTATACTTCAAATGAAACTCCAATTGAGTTCTGCTTTGGTTGTGATGACCTTGGAGTGCACAGTGATTCCAAAGGTGCTTGTGGTGATTTGTTTCCTGAACTCGTCTGTCCGTGGCTTTTGGACTCTCTCTCTGGCTGGAGGCATATCCACTCAGCAGGATCTTCCTGCTTCCTTAGGACTGTCTCAGCTGAAACAAAGACATCTTTGTCTACTGAAATTCCTGGAAGATTAAATTCTTCTGTTCTTAGTAAATCCAGTAGAAATCTGAAGCACCTCCGGTGATGCCCAAGATTTTTATTACTTAATTATTTAGCTTCTCTTATTTTAAGTTAAAATGCCCTGTGGTTATGAAAGAAAAGCGGTCCATTGAAGCAGCATGTGATAGCAGATGATGTTCTAGCTTTTCCTGTGAAAGACTCTTAGTTTCTAGTAATTGGGACCTTTAAAGTACAGGTCATGCAGTATTGTTAATGATGGCACTGCTTGTCCCGTCCACAGGAGCTAGGTTGTCTCCACCTTTCCAATTTGTAATGTAAAAAACAACCACGAGAGAATGTAGGCTAAAACAGCGGCTGCAGCCGACAGGCAGGGCACCAGCTGCGAGAGAGCTGCAGCGCTGCTCTGCATGCTTGTGTCATCGGCAAACGTTACCGCTGAAGCAGTATTGAATAGATTATTGATTAAAAATATTGAATACCACTAAGCCACAAAGAAATTCTAGGAGAAAACACGGTAGAAAGAAGCCTGCTTCTTGCTCTCTCTCTCGGATAACAACAATGCTTTAAAAACTAACTCCCTAGGAGATCTTCAAAACAGCTCGTGTGTGCCACATTAGTGCTGTACAGTGGAAGATTTTATAACTCTGTCACACAGTAGTAAATCAGAAGTCTTGGGGGAAAAGCTAAAGACCTGTGATTCTGTCAGAAGAAGTCAATATGTGTCCTTGACAAGCACTGTCTTCATCACGCAGGTGACTTCTGGTTTTTTGGTGGTTTCAAACTAGCTCTTCCTGTATTTCACATGAGTTCACTGCGAGACTAGCTCAAGTTATGTTTTTCACATGTTCTAAATCTTCAAAATCCTGTGTTAGAATTCATTCATTAGAATTTCTCACTTTTTCTAGGCTCTTACATTGTTACTGGTTATTCAGGGGTTCCATTTAGACTGGATGCCATTTTGGATTCTTAGATAAAAAAAATCCACGTCTGTACATTATTATATCATAGATTCATAGAATGGTTTGTGTTGGAAGGGACCTCAAAGATGATCCAGTTCCAACCCCCTGCCCTGGGCAGGGACACCTCCCACCAGACCAGGTTGTGCATTATCTGAGCCTCCTGATTAAAAAATAGTCTGAAAAGGTGCTGCTTCCTGACATTCTCAAATACAAGGAGTGAAATCTCTCTGTCATTCACACCACCAGATGGGACGGAAAAGCTCTCTTCTGATAGCTTTTTAGTCTTACTAAATGCAGTTTCATCGTACATCTCAAGCAGGGGACGTGTGCCTGACTTAAGTTTTCTGGTTTTCCCCAATGAGTTTTAAAATGTCTTCTGATTTAACCCCAGTTGACCACTGATCATTCTTCAGCTAGCTGCCTTCTCACTATTCTTATTGCTAAACTTCTATTCATTGCTATTAAATTTAACTGCCATGAACTCCCATTTTTTACATTGATATTTTTAGGCTTTGTTTCATTGCCACTAACACAGCTGCTTTTAACTAGCATGGCTTTTTGCCCGGTATAATTTTTATTTCATGTTTGTGGATTCATGGCTGTTTTGGACATCTAGTAAGATGTTCTTGTACAACTGTCATTTTTTGTTAATATTTCTCACTTTGATGTTCCCAGGCAGTTATTCTGACAATTGCTTTAAACTTGGGAAAATTATCCCTTTGAGGGTTCCAAACGTATGTATCATTGGCTGAGGTTCTCCCACGGTAAATATAACCACATCGTGATCGCTGGTACTTAGCCAGCAGCAGATTTTTAGGCTGACAATTAGCTTGTCTTTATCAGTAGAATGAGGCCCAATATTGAATGTCGGATGACGTGCCGGGTGCTGAACTTCCTGTGGTAAAGTTGTAAAGGACATTTTTTCTTGCTTTCTACATGAGAAATCCAGTCAGTGCTCTCCTCAGGGTGAAGTCAACACAGAAGATGGCTGTCTAAATCTAAACTGAATTCTCTGTATTTGAGTGTCCTTTAAGTTCATCCTTTTACACAGCCTGAGCAGGTATCAGAGAAATACCTCATACTGGTTTCCAGTAAGGCTTGGTGGTTTGCAACTGCACTTCCCTCTGCAGGTTGTCCTTGGAGGCCCTGTGGTTCAATGTAGTCTTGCAGATAAGTCTTTCGTGCATCCCCTTCTTCTCTTTTTCTCATTCTCTACTTACCAAACTAATACCAGTTTTTCTAACATCCCCTTTATGAGATCTACCCCACAATTATCAGGTAGATAGTGATGGCATAAGCTCTTCCACATCGTTAGCTGGTGGTCCCCAGAATTAAGTGGCTGCATGTATCCTACACTGCATCACCTACAAAACCTGTGTTTTTCATTCACCAAAACCAGTATTTTTCTGTAGTATTCTCAATGTTGTATTACTCTCTGTGTGAGTAAAAGCCCATTACAGTGCATGACTTTTCCCTCACAAACCTCTAATCTGATTTTTAAAGCCAATAATAAGAGTACAAAGGGAAGTTGGGACTTGCTAGGTCTAAGAAAAATACCAGCTAATAAAGTTATCTCAGCCCGTCTCTCCTTCTGGGTAGCCCCTACCACGACCTTCCGTTCATACTGGCCTGAACTGGAACTGCACTGTTGGCATAACTGTAAAAAATCCAATTGCCTGTCCTTTAAACAGGAGGGCTCCCTACAGCTCCTCTTGGGTTGTATTAAAATGTACACCCACCAGTCTAAACTTGGCACTTAGATTAAAATAAACCATACATATACATATATATATATAGTAAGGAAAAGGGGTGTTGGGAGGTGGTGTGTCTGTAGCAGAGGATATTGGTACAGGTTTATCACTGTGAAAAACAAGCTGACATTTGGGTTACCTTATGATAGCAGAACTGTCTACATCTTGCCTTCTTTTACAGGATCTGATTCAAAATAAGAGATTATGTTTTTGTCTTGATTGAATTTGTTATAAAAATCATGCAATAATGTGTTCAAATGAAATAGTTTTGCTCTGTTGCTTGATTAAGGTGAGACTAATTGTGGGCATAATTTTCATCAAATTAACTGAAAATAACGGGTAGGGGAAGGAAGAAGGGAAGAGAAATCTATAACAGAATTAACATTGCTGAACAACAGCTTGTCTAGACTAGAACGTGGAATCAGAGAGGAATTGGGCCATCTTGGTTCTTAATAGGCATTGAGTGTTTTCAACATTTTTCTTTTCAGAACCGGATTTCTCTTATCTGGATGCCCTGGCTCCTTATCAGCCTCTGGCGATGAAATGTGTTTACTGTCCCATTGACACAAGACTGAATTTTATCCAGGTGTCTAAATTACTCAAAGAAGTCCAGGTAATGAATTTCTGTTGCCTTTTCTTATGTTTCTTCTCACACCTGAAATAAATAGGCTGATTGTGAACAATTGTTAAATTAAACCATAGCAAAATCAAGACAACACCTAGATCCTTTTTTTTTTCTATGAGAGGGCACACAGCTTTATCATCCCGCTCCAAAATGAATATGGAATCACTGCCAGTGTCTGCACAGAGTGGCTGGAAGATGCTTAAAAGCTTAAAGCACAGAGCAAATGGTGTGTACAGTGCTTTCCTCCTTTTTAGGCATATATAATCATAATCACTTTTTCCTGTTTGTATAAATAAGTCTTATGTGTCTAATACTTCCTTAATGTAAAGAGTACCAAGTGCTGAGTGTCCTCAGTGCCATCTTCTCTGCTCTTTCTCCTGCAGTTGATACTTGCCTTGGTCCTGGCACTGCTGTTCTGGAGTTTCTCTCTCACATTTCTTCCAAATCCACCGCTTTCCTTATGCCATTTGCAAGAGCCAGCCTTCTGCTGTCGAGGAAGAAGGCCAGAGCATTCATGTTGTCTCTGCTTTCCCCCCTTGACTCTTTTTGGCTTTAGTGGCCTCTCCTTGTCCATCCAATTTGTTTCTGCTGAAATTTGCTTTCTGATTCATGACATAATTAAAATAATACCCAGTTTTTGCCCTGGCTGAACTTTTCCCTTTGTTCTGTCTTCAGTTTGTTGAACACAGAAACACATATTCTTCCAAACCTCTTAACAATGTCTGGATCATTTTATCTCATTGTTCTATGTCTGGACTTGTCACCGCACAACTGATAGCAACTGCCACTGCCTTTTTTTAGTGGCAGTTGCCACTAAACATCTTCTTAATTGCCACTAACAAGCATCTTCTTCCATGTTTCTGCTGAAGTATGATGCTGTTTCCAGAACAGTTTGCAGAAATACTCTCTTTGGCTTCTTTAAGTCCTGCAGTGACCCTTGTGGCAACCAGCCTGTTTGTGCTTTGTTAATATTGCTTACTTTGCTCATGATTTTGCAGCTTTGCATATTGGGACATCTGCCTCACTCCATGCCATTTTGAGATGGTCTCCACCACTCCTGTCGTTTCCTTCCAGTTTAGATGACAAGGATTTGGAAGAAAAAACTATCTGCAGTCCTCCTTATGGCAACGATTACTGTTGTAAAATCAACGAAACGTTTTTGTAAGTCACCACTCTCTTCTTTTCCAGCCTCTCCACGTGGTTTGCCCGGAGCAGTACACGCAGCCACCCCCCACCCAGTCTCATCGCACGGATCTGATGATAGACTGCCAGCCGCCCCCCATGTCCTACCGCAGGGCAGAGGTGCTGACTCTCCCGTACAAGAGGCGCTACGAGAAGATCGAAATCATGCCAGAAGTGAGTAACAAAAGTGGGGGAAAAGATGGTGGCTTCTCGCTTATACAGCCAAATTCAAGCTACTGCTTCAGTAGCTTCTTTGACTGAAAATATCTTGTGGCTGTGATTTATAGAAACATAGAATGTTTTAGGTTGGAAGGGACCTTAAAGATCATCTAGTCCTGTAACCCAGGGACACCTCCCACTAGACCAGGTTGCTCAAAGCCCCATGTAACCTGGCCTTGAACACTTCCAAGGATGGGGCATATACAACTTCCCTGGGCAACCTCTTCCAGTGACTCACCACTCTCTTTGCTGTTGACTATGATCACGTAAAGCGCATTCTATCAAATGAAGGGCTAAGAAGGAAGCATTTCTGAGAGAGAATTTCTCTGTGTAAACTAATGGGAACTGAAAAAAACATCATGGGCAAGCAAAAAATGTGTTCAGGTTAATTGTCCTTTGCAAGGATATATCACATCTCAAAATACAGGCCAAAGGGCAATCTCTGCTAGCCACCTGTGAGGGAAACCAGTCACCTCCAGTTTAAATATGAGAAGTTAAGGCACTGCTGTTTGAATTAGTGGCCCAAGGCCATGGAAAGGATCCATAGAATCTGGGAGTTTGTAGCCAGGAGTTCCCTTTCTCCTTCCCCAGCTGTACCTGCCGTGAGAAATACCCTTTCCCTTGTATTCCCTTGTATTTCCCTTCCCAGTATTCAGTCGTATGTTAAAGGCATAGCAGTGAAATGGCTCATTTGTATTGCAAAAGTACCAATAAATGGTTAATTCCAACAGAGTGCTGAAGCCCAACAGGTTAATGGGTTGCTTGTAGCCATCTGTAATGTGGGCTACTTACACCCACGACATCTATTAATAATTTATTAACCCCATAAATCAAATACAAATGTACCCATAACACAAAGGGTGACCCATATTCTAACAGGCATGATCTTAAAATATTTTTTTGACAATCCAATCAGCACAAATGTGTCCTTGGATCAAAGGTGACAGTGGCTTTTTACAAGCAGGCGTTCCTGCCTGTCAGAAACAGGTGAATACGTGAGTCTACTTCTCATCAGAGAGTAGAGGGAGGAAGAGCCCTTAGTTAAGCCAAACGTGAAGTACAGAACTGGTAGCCATGTAACAGAATCCCTCAGCCAGGCCACAACACCCATTCCTGCCATTTCACCTGTGTCTACTCCGTGTATCAGTTCTGTGAGGAGCCTGCCCAGCCCGCTGGTTAGAGGGCTGCCAGAGACATGGAGGGATTCTTTAATTAGAAAATATACTTGGATGCAGCTCCATCAAGGCATGTATATTTAATCATTTGGGAAATTTGCATATTTATTGGATCCTATTAAACCTAAGACTAGTAAAACATGGTTTCCATTCACCAGCATGACCTAAACAAATTTTACGTTCTGAGTGCAGAGAGCAGCGCGTGCCTTCCCTATTATTCCACTGAAGTTTTTGGCTTTTCCCTAAACTGGGAGGGTGTAAGTGAGCCTTCGTGTGTGAGCCTGTCCCTTGTGTCAGCCCTGCGAGGAGGGTGGATTTGCAAACAGAATGCAAATTAGCGGAGATACTACAGATGAATATTCACCAACCCTCATACATTTTGAAGTTCCTGTCCAGGGGGAGGGTTGTCTTAAAGCTGGCCTGGTCCATGGGAGTCGCGGGTTCAGTTTCTTGCTCTGTTGGAGTCTTCCTCTACCATCAGCACAAGTCTAAAACACAAAATGCAGCTCACACTGGAAAGGCCACCAGGGACTTCAGAGTTCCCTGGCAGAGCTTATTAGTCCGAAGGCAGTGCCATGCTCACGGGGCTGGACTGCATCAGAAAACAAGTCAGTGTTTCTCTTGTTAGCTTGGCTGCTGGCAGCGAGATCCCTTACACTTGAGACTCAAGAGGCCACGTGAATTTAGTCTCATTGGCAGCCACGAATGGGAAAATGCTCCCTGTTTCTCAAACCCAGATCTCCAGTGGTTTTTAGGTGCTGCCTGTCGCTGAAGCAAATGGATTGTTTCTATACCCATAGATAAAAACAGTGCTTAGAAATAAGTGCATTTCTCAAAACTGCTGGGATGTTGGAGGGAGGATGCGCTGCAGACGACCCGGGAGTGGGCATCAAAGAAGCACATAGAATGTGAGAGCTGGTTTCTATTGCATTCACTTTAACTTCAAGAGTTCAAGCAGAAAGCTATACAGAAAGGAATATTGACAGAAATGGCCCTTTTTTTTTTCCTCTAACAAATAACCTCAAATTATATTCACACAGGAGTCCTAATTTCACAGCTATCTGTGCTCAGGGAGTAGAAACATCTCATTTTCCATGTCCAGGTATTCTCCCTGGTTCCAAAGCTGAGCTTACCAACTTGGTGCAAAAAGCTACTTGGTATGTAATGATGCTCCCAAAAAGACTTCTTAATATGATACAAAAATTAGGTAGATCAGATCATCTCTGAGACTCTCAGGAAGGCTGTTGTCCTTCCCCATTGGTGTCAGGGAGGTAGTGTTTGCTCGCCCCAGGGGGTTCTTAGAGAGTTAGACTCATTAGTGGTTGTGTGGCTCCCCCTGAGAGCAAGGCTGTGATTCAGGGCTGTAAATAGGATGCCATTCCCCAGCACTGAGATATGCAAATCATCCTCAAAAAGAGATCTTCCTCCTTTTTAAGGGAATTTGCTAGAGGAATTGCAGTGCCAACTTTGTAGTGATCACAGACTGTTGTCCCAGGACAGTCTCTGTTTCAGCACGTCTTCATCCCATCATCCTGTGAGGCTGGTTTTGACTTCCAGCTTGACCTGCAGAGTGGTGATAAGGCATGGGAGGGATGGTGGGTTGTCTCCCACCCTCTCTGACTTGAGTTAGAGGCTTTCAGATGGAGTCTTCAAATCTTAGCAGCTTAGCTGATAGCTCATCTCTCCTACTTTGTGTAACCAGTCACAACAGTCATTATTTGGTTTTCAAATAAATGGGAGAAGGAGGAAAAGACTGTCTTTTTCTAGGGGCTGTATTTCCTTTGATGCTAACCCCTTAAATAAGAACCTTAGCTCCCTAATAATTTCATGTTCCATCTGCATGGCTTGCCTAAACCCCCTCCCAGCAGAAGAGCCCTGTCTGTCTGTCCTGTTGTGCAGAGAGGGGTAATTAGGATGTTGGTTTTGAGAGGCTGAGGCAGGTGGCCTGAGGGTTTCGGGCAGGGTTTACGCAGTGGTGGCAAAAAATGGCTCTAACTTCCCCTTCTAGCGGGTGGGTTGTGCAAGACAGGATTGCAGATCTGATAGATGAGGCTCCCTGGTGGGAAGCATTTGCTGCTTAATGTCCCCTTATCAGTAGTTTCGTCCAGGAAGACTCTTTATGGTGCCTGACTATATGGGAATTTCTATTCTGCAAGGAAAGGGCATGTGTTTTATATGGGCTACCACCAGCTCTGGGTTTCTGTGAAGGCTCAAGTGGCAAGTGGAAACGGTATTTTATAGCTCCTACCACATCTTGTGAAGGCTTGTTCTTTGTCAAAACCATGTTAGCCAAGCATGGAATGATGAAATCCGCCCTGGAAAAAAAAAGTAATTGCTAGATCTTCGCCAGGGCTGGGACTTGGGTCTAAAGTACAGCTAAAAGTCTCATAAAAGAATATCTGCTTCAATGAAGTCCTGGTCAGGGCCCTCTCAGAAACAGATGTGTGCTCAAACTTCTGGCTGGATTCTTAAAGCTTTTGAAAACCGAAGAGTTGTTTGGCTCAGCGTGGTGTCAGTCAGTACAGAGTGATGGTTACAGCAGTGGGAAATCTTTCCAAAACCCTTTCAGTGCTTCAGCTTCTGGCATGTCAGACTAATGTGTATTTACTGATACCACCTCAGCTTGTCTACATTTCAATCACTTCACCCAAGAGCAAAGTCAGGTCAGGCAGGACTGTTCTATGTTAATGAAATTTGCGCTCAGAGCAGCCTTTGTTTAGAGAGAGTTTTCAACAGTCCCAAGGCACCGGGCTGGGATGGCTCTCAGAGGTATTGGGGAAACCTTTACGCTTTAACTAATTTGTTCTTGTCGGCATCTGCCTTTCACTTTAAAAAATAATAATTAAAAAAAAAAAAAAAAAGACTGCTTCCTGGAAATTGGTTAGGCATTGTCTATTCACAGGAGAACGATGGGAAAATGGAAAACACCTTCTGGAGCAAACAGATAAATTAAACAGTAGTGTTTGAGCAAATAAATGTGCCTCCAGTTTAATTACAGCTGAACAATGGTGCGGATCACTTGATTTCGGCAGCAAACTGACTTCAGTGAGGGCTCTGTGTTGTTAAAATACTCTATTTGCAAGTTCTTCAGGACACAGGCCGGTACAGGAGAGTGTGAATGTGCAATGCACAGCCCGACATGAAGTAAAATGATAAGGAATTATTGCAGAGAAGAATGAGGAAAGGAGCCACTTGGCAGCCCATTAGAATTATGTAGCTTTCACCCCACCCTCCCCTTTTCTTATTTTGACTTCTCTTTCCATGTAGGATCTTGCCAATTCCTTTTTGAGGGAAAGAAAGGCAAAACATGGCTTTCATCTTACCTTTCCAACTTCCTTTCATTTGTCAGGGATTAAAGAGTTTGATTTCTTGTTTTTCTTCTAACCCTTGGCTTACTTTGCTGACCCCACATCCTGACCCATAAACTGGTCACTATATTTTTAATATCTTTATTGATGGCCTTTTCATGTCTTTCAAATGACTCATCTTTTGCATCTGAAAGCCGCTTGCCTTTACTTTGAAGATACTTGATGTCCTTCCTGGCATTTTTCATTCGAGTTTGAGGCAGATTTCTGCTTCTGCTGGTTCTGGCTTCCAGTGTCCTCCCATAAGCTCCTCAAATAGTGGTTTCCTGCCTGCTCCCGGGCTGTGCAGCGTACTGGGGAAGAGCTTCATTAAACACCCATAAATCTACTTCATTACACTCCTTAAATACCTCCTTAAAACTGTCTCTTGGCACAGGATTGGCCACAAGCCAGGGGTTAGCTTTAGTACTGAGACTATTTATAGTGCCACCCAGGATTATTTCCCGTTGGTTGGTCAGTACAAGTCTTTTTGGTTTGATTTCCAGGCTTTGGGGGCAATGTTCCTCGTGTTGATCTGGAGCACTGGTCCGTTAGTTGAACATGGAGCGGGTACACAGAAAAGGAGTTTGTTTCATTGCTCAAAACTGCAGGACTACCCCGTCGCCTTGTTTTATTTCACCACTTGGTGTGGGCTCTATGGAAGAGTAAAACTAAGATGTCAGCGTTTGCAAGCAATAATATCAAAACCTAGATATTTATAGCATGATTCTTCATCCACCAAAGTTAATGAGACTCTAAAATCCGCCCCAGAGAGAATTGCAGCAGACCCACAGAGACTGAAAGATCTATTAAGCTAGGGTTAATTTAACAATTTAATCATCCCATTTGAAACACTTGGATTCTGTAAAATCTGAGGCCGAAACCCCAACAAGACATGACTCAGATCACCCACTAATGATTATATGGGTGCCCTTAGTTGTAGCATGTTTGTTCTTCTCTGTTGGAAATGCCCTTGTTCCTTTAAGCCTCATTAGAAAGAGCCCCCAATTTCCATTCTGCTGCGCAAACGGCCTGCAGCATCCTTGTGCCGTTTAATGTGCTTGCTGGTCATGAACGCTTACTCCACAGGCATATTTAAATCTTTAGACCTTTCCGCCTCGGTGCGTGTGTTTGACCAGGTATCTTCTTGCTTCCTCTGCAGGATCTGATACTTGTAGACTTCCTGTGTCAGGCTCTGCCCAATTTAGCAGATGGTATAAAGCCAGGGATGAATCTGTTTGAGATTTCTGCCCGCACTGTCATCTCTTGTGCAGTTCTGTGTCTGATTTCCAGTGATTCAACAACAAGAGCTCCTGGTATTTGAATAATGAAGGGATAAGGAGAGGCAGGGAGGTAGGAGGTGACGTAAATTGTCTTCCCTTCCGAAGATTGCCACAGGATGAACACCATGTTTTTATTTCTGTTTACAAAACTGACTATACAGACCATCCCTGCTTGTGAAAGGGCTATTGCACAGCTTTTAAGCATGTGGAATATTTGGGCACTCTTTTCCTATTAAAGGAAATGGTGAGGAAGATGCTTTTCTGCATCCAGAAGCTGGATTTGCTGTGTGTGAGTAGCGAGGTGAGCAGAGGGATGGAGGATGAGGCGGCTTGTTCTTAGTTCAGATTTTGCCGAGGGCTGCTTATTGTACAAACCCTTGGGATCGGCAGGACCTGGTAAACTCCCTCTGAAGGCAGGCAGATCTTAAAATCTTTGAGTTTCTTTAAAAATTGGGAGAGGATATTTTTCTGTTGCATACGAATTGCATCCTCTTTAGGGGCTAGGATCTGGGTGGGAATCTCTTCCTACCTGGCAAGCTCCAAGGCTGTAAGCAATCATTTCCACCTAGAAATGGAAGTGCCCTTGTGGGTTACGTGGCCGGAACCCAGCTGCAGTTAGTAATAGTGTTTATAATGTGACTCATAAAATGTAAGGCACCAGCTTCAAATTGTGAAGACTTTTGCCCCTGCTGTTCCCACTAGAATGCTGTGCAAACCCCCACAGTCTCTGATGGCTAGAAACATCCTAATTTCCAGCCTACGCTTATTCTTGGCTGGTTTGCACATCTTTATTCTTAACGTCACGTTTCAGCATAAATAGATTTTCTCTTTTGTTGGTATTTTCCCTGTGGTGGTTATGTAGAATAATCAAATTCTCCTTTTGCCTTTCTTTTTTCCAGGCTAAACAAGCCAAGGTATTTAGTTTCCTCTTACAAGACAGCTTCTCCTGCCCTAATCTGCCCTTCAGTATATCTTACTTGAACTCAAATTATCCACAATTTACAAGTAGTTCAGATGAGATCTTGCTGGGCCCGATATAATAGCAAAAGCTCATCTCTGCTAGAATTACCTGATATTTTCTGGAGTTGCATTTAGCTTCTTCATGGCCATGTGACATTTGTGACTCTGAGTTCTCATGGGATGGACTAATAAACCTGGACCCTTCACCTCTGTTGTTTCCAGCAGCTGCCAGCTCACAGGAAAAATTCTTGGTATTAGCCCAGTCCCTGGCCTTGCATTTCGTGCTATTGAATTTCATCTTGTTTTTCTCACTCCTGTTCTTGAGGTCATCGAGTTCTTCCTCTACAATCGTCTGATTTCTTTTTATTAAGGGTTCCTCTACAAACTTCTGAGTGGAGACTTCTGAAGTTCTCTTCGTTCTCTGCTGAGGTCATTAATAAAAATTGGGTGGGAGTAGGCTCAAGGCTGATCCTTCAGGAATTGCAGCAAGAGCACGGTAGTTGTCGGAGGATACCTTTGTTTTAACCAACACTTTCCCCACCTCAGGGCTCTTGTAGAAATCCACAGTTTGTAATTTCCCATGTGGTACTTTCCTAGTGCTTCGTGGAGCACAGACTGTGACTGCCCCAATTCCCTCAGCAGTTGTCATATCAGAAAAAGCTGTTGTGTTTGTCGCATGTGATCCACTTTTGATGATTTTTTAAAATTTTCCTTCCATTTAATTATTGCGGTACAGTAGCATGATTAATAGCCCCTTTAGTAGGATTTCTGAGTGCTGAGTGTTGCAAAGGCACTGAACAAAACTCATCCCTGCCCCAAGGAATATATTGCAGCTTTATTCTTTCTTTTTTTTTTAATAAGGACTTGCAATGTGTTGAGTTCATAATGGGTCTGTCCTGCCCAGTGGTTTCACAGCTCTGTTTCTTGTCTTTCATTTCTCTGCTTTAATCCAGAGTTGCAACTCTGGCTCCTACCTCTAATCATACATTTATGCACAGTTTACAAATCTGGAAAATACACATTTAACGTTGATGTAAAAATCCAGCTGTGTCCCTTTCGAAATACACATGCGATAATCTGGTGTACACACCAGTGAGTTTCAGATCTTAAAAGTTAAGGGGATTTTAATTATTCATAAGCTTTGCTGTGCTCCTGTTTGTTCCCCTTCGCTCCATCTAGTCCTGGGGGGTGAAGGTCCAGCTCACCTCACTCAATTCAGACTTGAGCTCTCCCTGCTGGGTCGGTCTTCCTGCACCCTCCCTAGTCTAAGCCAAGAACTGCTTCACTTATAAAAATTTGGAGGGGAAGAGGAAAAAGGGAGAAGTTTGAAGACGTGTCCCAAAAACCTAGGAGGAAATCACTGGCAGTCACCACAGCCAGTATAGCTTCAACTGGGATGTTAAAATACTGGCTGGTGTATATTTATGTGTGTCTGTTCCTGGGAAAATCCTCCACAGGACCAAGACCGTGTGTGCTAAAATCCTGCTCCTTTCCTGATTTTCTTCACTGATCATTCAGCCTCATTTTTTTTTAACAGTAGGAGTTTTAGATCCCATCCTCAGTCATTGTTCAGCTCTTCATTTGCCAGGAGAGGATTTTGGGCTGGTCACTGAAGACAGCGTGTGACCTAAGGCCTAGGGAGAGTTGTCCCCAGTGAAGACCTCAATAGAGACTTCAGAGTAACCTGACCTGTGTGCATTCTTCTTCTTTATAAACAGCTGTAGTTTGGCCAACAACAGCGTTCGGGCTCACATAGTATATGTTGGGCCTCATTTTGTTGTGGAAAATACAATCCTACATGGAAGATTCAACCACAGTTTATGGTAAAAATGTCTTTTCTCTGTAGGAGCACAGGTGGAGGGACGGCTCTCATCATGGGAGCAGAACTTCCCCGGCTGACTCTTCTCTCCCTCAACTCATACAAGGTTCACATCAACACTCGTGGTTTCAGACTACTGAGAGTTTGTTTTTTGGTTGGCCTCCATTTTAAACTTTCCTTAACAGGAGGGGGTTTAAAAAAAATGAAATACCCAGTACACGTACACCCAGGAGTTTGTCTTAAGGCAGCCCAAGTGCTCAGCCATAGGCAGGGGACTGATTAATGCCATGTTCGTGCTCAGTGCCGTGCGTCTCTGCTTTCGTGACTTCTCCGGTGCCAGCATGTGGCATCAGGCTCCTGATAATGACTGGAAGGAAGAAGCATTTATTCTTGCATAGTGGGGGGCTTTTCAATCTTGCAGACAAAAGGCATAACAAGATGCAGCGACTGAAAGCTGGACAAATTCAACCTTGAAATAAGACACGGTTTTCTGGCTGCAAGGAAAATTAAAGTTTGGAAGAGCTTGCGAGGGGAAGCGGTGGAGTTGCCGTTGCTTGGAGTAGAGACAAGATTTGCTATCTCTCTGCAAAGGGTTTCTTTAATCCAGCATTTTGGGAGAGTTCTGTGATTTGTGTGTGCGGGAGGTCAGTTGAAAGGAGTGTAGTAGTGCTGGCTGGTCTTGGTGGGTGAGTTACTGGATGTGATTAAATGACCTTTTTGGTTTGGGTCAGTGAACTTCTATAATAGAAGGATTGGCTGCAATATGGAGAGGGCTGTGAGATGAAGCAATATCTTAGAGAAAATAAAAACAAACGGCTGTCTTACTGTCTTTTTGACTGTTAACAATTAAAATTGCTATTTACCAACTGTGTGGTTAAAACCTGCATAAATGTTAATATCCAAGTATCTCAGTGGCAGAAGGCGGCTTAGATTCTAAGCAGCTTTCTGTTTTCTGAGGATCTGTCTCGTTACAGTGTTTGTCCTCTTGCCATGTATTCTTCATTAGAGCCTGTTTTGTATCGATCTTCCTCTGGCAGGTGGTGGGAATGGAAAGTGCCTTTGACCACTGCAAAGCGCATCATAACACGCTGCTGAAAGTATTACTATTTTTAGGTCCCAGGGGAAATCTGAAGCAATAATTATAATTATATTTTCATTCTCTTAGCCTTCAACAACAAACTCCAAAGGCTGTATTCAAATTGCCTGCTTTAAAGATCTTGAACAGAGTCCCAGAGAGTGAGCAATCTGAATTGCTCCACGAAATTTTGATTTCTAAAATTCACCAAGTCTGAATATGTGCAAAATTTAGGGGATTTGAATGCAGCCTTAAAAATGTCTTGTGTTTTTCCCACACAAACATCTATCCAGCTGTTTTATTTCAAGGAGGTGCTCTCAAAATGTTCCTGCAGCTTTGATAGTGGTCGGTAAGATTTTCAGAAGTTATTAGAAGTAGCAGAACTCTGCTGCCATTGAAGCCAACAGAAAAGCCTTCTCAGTGCTTTGATGGCAAAAGGATGAGGCCAGTAGTGAGTGCTTTTTGAAGTTGAGTTCAGTTGCTTCTGTAGTCACAAGGATTAGAGTTTTGCAGTAACAGAGCAACGACCTACCTAAATGTAATTTAATAACTAAACCTAAAGTTTCTTGAGAAGTGGCAGGGTTCAGTTGTTCTGTGCTGTCCTTCTCCTGGTTTGGATCCTGTTGAAAATTCACTAGATGGTCTTTGGTAAGGACTTTAATCTGCCTTTGCCTACGGTGAACAGTGTCCAAAATGGGAATATACTGTGCTTTTCTAAAATCCATTCAGTTTCTCTTCCTGCTTTTCATGCGTGGGAGGCCCTGGTGAGTTAAAGTGAGCTAGTGGTGCCTTGCTGGTGGGGCAATGGTGATGGCTGGTTCTCCAGAGTTCGGCTCCATTGGACGTGTTACAGTAGATGGCTGAAGTTTCAAAAAAACTTATTTACCTGGAGATTAAGCTCTTCTTAATACATGGCTCCAACTGGAGGTGTCGTGTGTTTGAAGATGAAAGGGAATGGACTTCAGATGAAGCTTATCTTCTAAAGGCTCTTTCTATATGAGATGGGTTGATAATCTGCACGGGTTGTTGGTTCAACTGTTGAGAAAATTACTTGTCTTCACAGTTGAAAAGTCCTCCCATCCAGTGGTGTAACGCATGAGCAATCTCACCCGCTTTTGTTTTGTGAGGCAGCTGCAGGTTTTCCCCACAGAGACAGAGCACACTTCATGCATCCTTGCCTTCAGGTCCACAGCGAACACCAGGATCGTGCTTGGCTGGGAGTAACTGCTTGGGCTGCTGGCCAAGGTGTGCAGGTACCTGTTTATTGAGGACCAGATCCTGGCTGCAGTCCTGGACAGGACTCCAGGGCGCCCGCTGTCCAGTGTATTGTCATCTGGGAAAAAGGGAATGATTTTCTGGTTTTGTGAGCACTGATTTCTGCAGCGTTCCTTTGGAAACGTGGCTGGGAGAGGTGCTTCCCACTTGCCAACCTCCACGTGTCCCCGCAGGAGCAGCGCTGCCCGCTCCATCCCTGCCAATGCCCGCAGTGCTGAGGGTCTTGGGACGTGGCCATTCACTTCAAAGTTGGAGCCAAGACTAAATTTTACTTCTTTCAGAGAAGAACTATACAAAAGGAGGTCTAGGGGTTTCTATGCGGTGGTGTCAGGAAAAATATCAAACCATTCAACAGAGCCAGTGGGTTTTTAGGGACAAACCCTTTTTTTTCCAGCGGTTTGCGTCCAGAATGGCCCGGCACTAAGGAACGGAAAGGAAACTGGCTTTGATTTTGCATTGTCCATCAACATAACAAACATAACAATGACAAATTACATTGTGAGTTTTATTAATCAAAATTATTAATAAAGTTAATGCATTTTTAAATGAGGTTTCTCTTTAATATGTTTTGTGAGATTTGTCTTGGTTACTGGAAACCTCGGGGTGCTCTGATAACGGTATGAAAGGCAGTAGATTTAAAAGCCAGAAGGAGAGCCAGGCAGGTAAGGGGAGCGCTCTGTCGTCGTATCAGTGGGTTTGTGTTTACAGTTCATTAGTCCATGTTTAAAAATACCATGCTGCCAATTTAAATCACAGCTGGATTCATACAAATTTTGAGATTATCACTTGCTGAACAAAATCCTTCTTTTGCTTTAGCTTGCAGATTCGCTTGTGCCCTTGGAGATTAAGCCTGGCATTTCCTTAGCAACAGTTTCTGCCGTGTTGCATACTAAAGACAACAAGCATGTGCTGCAGGTACGGTATAATGGGAAAGGGAGAAAAATATCCTTACACCGGGTTTCCTGCCATCTGGGACCCCAGCTGTTCTCCTGAGGCAACCCCTCCAACAACTCTTTCCCCACCGGAGCAGAGTCCTTGTCAGATGCTTTGTCCTGGCATGTGTGAGTGAGGAATTACACTTAGAGCAAAGAGTGGGATGCAAATAAATCTCTCTACCCTCTTTTCGTTGGCCATGTGCCTGGCTAAGATAAAAGGGGAAGGGAGATTATTCCTGAGGAGAGGCTACAAATCACACTGCTGTCTTCCATAACCCGTACATAACGATCAGTGTCAGCCTCTCATGGACTGAGAACTGAGGGTCAGGGGAGAGAGATGACCTAAAATACGTGAAGGGACTGTCTTCCTTAAGTTGCCCCATTGCCCAAAAAAGCAGACTGTGCATCCCTGTACAAACTAAGAGTGTACGCTCTCTTCCTACCACCTCCTTTAGGCTGACACTGGAATTCCTGGCATTAGAATTCCTGGCTCTGCAGAAGGAGATGGTGGCTGGTGGACCTGCTCAGCAGCAGATGTCCTGATCCTCTTTCTCCTTCGATGCAGGAGCGTGCAGAGAGCTCAGGGAGATCACACTCTGCACAATGCTGCCTCTCCTGCCAGGCAGCAGAGCTGGGCTGGGCCCACAACACTTTAGAGGAGGGCCCAGTATGGTGATGTCTTTAATGCCGGGACAAAAAGATGGGTTAAGGATTTATAGCAGTGCACAGCAGACAGCCTGTCGTACTTTTTCCAAGTCAGCTCCCTAGAAACATGAGGCAACTCTGAAAAAACTGAACTATCGCAATGCAGTTGGTTTGAGGCTGCTTTCTCCTTTGTGTTGTTCGTTTACTCTCTTCTCTACTCTGATTCCTGGTGCCAAATAATCTTAGACCTAGGCTTAAAATGCCAGAGCCCTCATAAACGGATGGAGTTAAGCCAGCACAGCGCTGTCTGTCGGTACTGGCTGAGCCTGGGACCTCTGGGAGTTACAGAAGCTGTGTGTAAGCCCCAAAAACTCGATCTACGAACGCAGAACCACGTGAGTGGAACTGTGGAACTGGAGCCTGAGCAGGCGGCGTTTCTCTCCCAAGGATGACAAACGCCCTTCCTCGGCTGTTCAAAGAAGCACGGGGACATCACAGCAGCAGGTTCAGACACGATGCGACGTGATGGGAAAGACAGGGGAGTTGAGAGGAGCTCAGTCTGTCACCTGGAAGGAACAGGGTGCTACAAGGCACTGGGGTTGCTTCAGGCAAATTCCCCGTGTGTTGTGCAGACGCATCCCTGGCAAATGGCCTTGCCAAAATTTTGGAGAAATTTTCCCCAGCACCTTTTTCCCAGGGACTGAGTTGCTACTTTGCTGGGAAACACCAGTGCTGACACTTCCCCGACCTAACTTAATTTGGCACAGGACAATGGAGATTCATTTTACACAATAATTTCCCCTCTCTTCTTTTTAGAGGAATCTGATTTTCATCCCCATGAAATGGTCTCTCAGAAGTGCTCCGTTAACCCCTTGCCTTGCCCGGATGCTCACAGAGTGCTCGGTTTGCTACCGCTGCCCGTGCTCCCCCTGCCTCCCCCTCCCTGCCGACACAGAAGGCTCTCGGGGATGAGTCGAGGCCAAGAGCTTTCTGAAACGGCACAAAATTATACCCACATCACACTCCAGTGATTTTTCAGGCACTGCAGCATCTCTCACTCCTCCTTGTCTGTATTCAAGTTCTTCCTAAAGACTTGCTTTTCTGAGGCCAGTGAGAAATAAAATACCTATTTTTCTCGTTCCCCAAGTAGTTTCTTGCTCTGAATTTGCCCATTTCTCAATCTGTTGCATCTTTTAGAGTGTGATTTTCAAGGCATTGACTTCTAGAAAATATTGCAGGGTACTCAAATGCTAAAATAGAAAGCTTCAGTCTTGAACTGAGTCAGACAGGCCTTTTAAGATGACAGAAATTTGAACAGAACTGAATTTGGCAGAAATTTTAAGATGATGGAGATTGAAACTAAAACTGCTAATTTATTTGTGTAAGTGGTGGCCTGTGTGTGCGGAGCTGCAGTGGAGCCCAGGGCTGGGTTTCTCCTCTCCCCTTCACAGCACAGAAAACAACATCAGTATTCCTTTTCTACCTCGTGTACTTGTTATTCCGACTAAATTCTAACAAGCTGATGTGATTCACGGCGTTGCTGTGCACCTTCTCATCCATTAGCTTCCTCCAAAACCTCCCCAACCTCCCGCCAGCAAGAAGAGGAAGCGAGTGAGCGATGACGTGCCAGAGTGTAAACCTTTGAAGCCACTGCTGAGCGGCTCCATTCCCGTGGACCAGTTTGTGCAGACCCTTGAGAAGGTAGTAAGCCTTTGGTGGCAAGCGAGGTCCAAGAGGATTTCTACTAATCTCAGAAATGTGCTGGTTTGCTGGGAGAGAGGGGGAAAATAATGTTGGTGTGGCTTGAGATGGAGAGGGGATAATGAGCTGGGAAGGTACTTGTGGGAATGTGTGTCCCTGCAATGAGTATGGAAGGAGTAATTCCCTGTGGAGGCATCTCCTGATACAGAGACTTCATAGAATCACAGAATGGTTTGGGTTGGAAGGGACCTTAAAGATCATCCGGTGCCACCCCCTGCCCTGGGCAGGGACACCTCCCACCAGACCAGGTGGAAAACACTGACTTTAGCCTCCCTGCTCTGTAGTTTATCCATCTGTGCAACGAGGGTCCTATTTAGCTTATCCTGTGGGTGTTCTCTCTGCAAATCCCAGAGACCTAGGAATAGCCACAATGGCACTCACTATTTTGTAGCCATTCTCCCCTCTCCTCCCCGTGTTCCCTGGGCTTTCATCTCTGTTGTCTGGAGCTGTAGTAACGTCTCTCTCTTTTCCTCCCTCCCCATCGCTGCATCCAGCACGGTTTCAGTGACGTGAAGGTGGAGGACACAGCCAAGGGCCACATTGTGCTCCTCCAGGAGGCAGAAACCCTCATTCAGATTGAGGAGGACTCCACGCACATCATCTGCGACAACGATGAACCTCTGAGGGTGAAGCTGCGTGACCTGGTCCTCAAATTCCTGCAGAAGTTTTAGCTCGTGGACGTCATGGTCCCTCTGCAAAGAGACACCCCAGAGCTAAGAGCTTTCCAGAGGAGAGAGAATTTCCTGATTCAAAGAGACCAGAAACCACCTTTCCTTTCATAGAGAAGCAAGGAAGTATTTTTTAATATCTATATATTTTGTAAGTTTTATTTTTAACCAGTTTCTGGAATATTCTGGATGGGATTCCCATGCTGTAAAATTGGGAGTTGGAATCTTACAGGAGATACGAACTGCAGAGTAAATGAATAGAGTGTGTATTTTCCAGGTCAGGGTGAGACTGTGTGCAGACACGGACACTGCTCTGTGTGACCCTCTCAGCACCCAACGCCCCAATCCTTTACCGGAGAAAACTCAGCAAGAATATTGAAACAGTGGCCTCAGATATTAAGATACTGGTTTTTTCCCACTACTTCTTCCTCGTCACCAGATCCAAATTCCTGTCTGTCCTCTGTTCACGTTGGGCACATGCATTTCACTGGCATGAAGAGGAATAAGAAAGCCGCTAAGGCAAAGAGTATAAAAATAAAAATGGAAAAAAAAGGGGTTACTGGGCATCTAGAATAGCTTTGAGGCGGCGAGATCCTGGTCATTCCCTGCTAAAGCAGAGGGATTTTGGAAAAGCTGTGTGTTTTAGCGATGCCAGGTGTTTTTGATGCTGTTGTGACCAGGTTCATCCATCTCGCTCTTTGCTGAGACACACAAAGGACTGGTTTCTCCTGAGTCCCTCCATCATCAGTGGAGGAGGTATCTCAGGAAGATACCTTCAGAAGTGCATAAAGTAGTTAAACCCCTTAGTGCCCATCAAAAAAACTTGGAGATTTAAGTGCTTCTTGTTTGTACCTTCTAAAAACCTGACCTTTCAGCCCCTGCCATCCAAAATCCTGGTTGAAATAGGGAGTCCTTTATATAAAACCATCTGTACTGCAGACCTGGGGAGGGTTTTTTCACTCCCAAAATCATATATTTGGGGCCTACACTTAGTTAATAGTATTGCTTTTAAAAGTGACCGATTTCTCAGATTTACTGCTGTTTGGTCTTTTTATTGGATTGTTTTGTATTTATTTGGTGTTAAAAATAAAAAGCATAGTTAATGCCAAGGAGGAAGCACATTCTGTGGTTTGTAAAAGCATCTGCCTCCCTACCCCCCATCCGCCCGCGCCTGGGCAACCGCCTTTGTAAATACAGCTGCTGCAGCCGCTTGTAGCTTTTGGGGAGGGGCAGGCAGTGGAAGAGCAGCTCTGTCATAAAAACGATTTGCTGTTGCAGTTTCCACATCACATTTGGCAGACATTAAGGATTTCCCTTCGCCGGGGGGTAGCGACTCCAGCCTTTGCTGGGGGTCTGAGAGGAAGAGCAGCGTTAAGGTGATAAAAAAACTTGTTAATTAGCAGCGTTAATCCTCATAAGAGTTTTACAACATTGGCAGTAGCTCGGCTTGTTTATCATCCCTGGAAAGCAGAATAACAGAATCGGACGTTTTTCACCTTGTAATTAAATCTCCAAAAAGAGGATTCTTAACGTGATAAACGGCACCGCGTGGTAATGCGTGAGTCCTTGAGAGCTCCTTCCTCCTCCTTACCCAGACCAGCATCCAGCACTGGTCCCATTTGCATTTGTAATTATAGTGGGATTTACTTGCGGCTTTAAGCTCAGTGCTGGTGGGCAGAGTGGGAATCATCCAATGGTTTGGGTGGGAAGGGACCTTCAAGACTATCCAGTGCCACCCCCTGCCCTGGGCAGGGACACACCAGGTTGCTCCAAGCCCCCTCCAACCTGCCCTTGAACCCCTCCAGGGATGGGGCAATTGAAAAGTTTTCACATTTCCTCTCGTCGTTTCGGGCAGGAAAGCTGCTTCCTGCTCCAGTCCAGCATCTTGAAAACTGGTTCATTTCTTACAAAGGGAGAGGCTGTGCCTGCTGGAAAAATAAACATACTCGGGGGGGGGATTCTTTAATGAAAAAAGAATCTTAATTAAACTAGCAAAAATAAGTGTTTGTTCATTCTGCAGAGAGGAAGAAAAATAAAGAGCCTTTCTTGGGGCTGGGTCAGTCCTGCAGAGGTAACCATGGCAGCCCGGGAGCGCTGCGACGAGGGGGCGGAACACGGCAAAGGCCTTTTAGCCGGAGCTGCGCGGTTTAAGGGACAAACAACGTAAAGGTACTTGGTGTCACTCTCCTTCTTCCAGAAAAGGAAAAAAAAATAATTCCCTTGGCCACTGTGTGAGGCTCCTTGTGCCACGGCCATCCCCGTCACCACGTCCTGCGCTTCCCCCGCCTCTCCCTGCAGCCCCCCCTCTAATTAAACACCAATAATGATGTTTGGAGATGGGCTGTGTCTGGAGCAGCTGCTCTGGGGGGGGCTGCGCCTTGGCCCCCAGCAAGTCCCGAGTTCTCAGGGCACTTCCCAGCCAGGGCCCCGTCGCTGGGCCACAGGAGAATGGGGAGAAAAGGTTAAAAATCAGCTTTCTGCACTTGGCTGGCTTTTATGGAACAGATAGTCCTGGGTGGAGAGAAATATATTGTGTTTACTTTTTATTAATGTCAGCCTTAATAAAAACAACTGGACCAAGTCATTTAATTCCAGGCTGATGCCGCCCCCGCCCCTGTCACTGTCCCTGGGGATGCCACCTGATGGCTGTCCTGAGCCACACCAGGGCCGCCTCCCTGGGGACCCGGACCTAGCATTGTCTGGGTTGGAAGGGAGCGGCTGCAAGAAGAGCATCCGAAAGGCTCTAAACCCGGGCGGCAGGAATTCACGGGACACCTCACTTGCTTTTCTACTCTTAAAGGGAACGGGATAAAAAACCAAACCCCAAACCTGTTGGGTTCCTGCCGTGGTGTCGCTCCAGGACGCGCTGCGTCCCCGGGGCAGAGCTGGGCCTTCCCAAGGAAGGTGGTGCTTGAGCAAGAGTTGGTTTTGTCGTTGGTTTTTTGGGTGTTTTTTTTTTTTGTTTTTTTTTTTTAAATTCCATTAAATTACTTAGTGGGTTAAAACAAACGGTGACGATTATCCTTCCCTTGCAGGCACAACACTGAGCACAGCACGGGCCTTTAATTAATTGCCTGGCTAATAACAGCTCATTTCCCTCTGACTGCTCTTAATATTTACTATTTTGAGCCTCTGAGTGACAGCCGCTGCCCCCGCGGGTGCCTGCAGCTGTTCCCCAGCCGGGAGAGCGGCCTCTTCTGCTGCCTTCGCCCCTGCAGCCCCTCGCTCCGCCGGGGGCAGAGCCCGGCTTGGCCCGGGGGTGCGAAGGCAAAACCGGGCTCCTCCTGCCCCCAGCAACGGGCTGGAACTGGGGCCAGC
Source organism: Limnodromus scolopaceus (assembly GCA_028565335.1). Lineage (NCBI taxonomy): Eukaryota > Metazoa > Chordata > Aves > Charadriiformes > Scolopacidae > Limnodromus > Limnodromus scolopaceus. The sequence continues at coordinate 118,474,695 of JAOXNO010000024.1, forward strand.
CCCGGAGCGGTCGGGCAGTCGGACCGGATCGGCCTCGTGCGTCCCTCCCAACTGAAATGCTTTCTTTTTTTTCCTTTCTTTTTCTCTTTTCTTCTATCTTCTCTTTCTTTTATTTTCTCTTTTCTTTTTTTTTTCTTTTCTTTTTCTTTTTCTTTTCCATTTTATTTTATTTTATTTTGTTTTATTTTATTTATTTTTTCTTGTCTCCTTTCCTTTCCCTTTTTCTATTTTTTCTTTTTCCTTTCCTTTCCTTTTTCCTTTCCTTTCCTTTTTCCTTTCCTTTCCTTTCCTTTCCTTTCCTTTCCTTTCCTTTCCTTTCCTTTCCTTTCCTTTCCTTTCCTTTCC